>DVPR01001330.1:0-11086 GCA_018239345.1 Oxynetra stangelandi | reverse complement strand
AATATAGTGAAGACGAATGATGAAGGAACTGGAAATTTTATCAACACCTATACGCAGAATTAAGTTTACTTAATGTAAGTGTAATCAATTTCACACAAAACAAACTCAACACACATTGCTCGAAAACTTTCGACTCCCTGTCACTAAGCTAAGCTTAATGAGAAGGCATGCCATAATTTCGGGGTCTCCAACGAAATTAGATTCTTCGAATGATCTTCTCTAATGTGACACAGGTGGGTGGATTACTTGGATAATTAACTAGGTCTCATGATTAGTCGCATCTTTGGTGTGTCAAGGGTATTTGGCACCCGTTTTGGAACACTTTTGAAGAAGAAATCAAATTATGCTCTCCAAAAACTACGTGAAATAAAATGTCAGAAGAACTTCAGGTGTGTAATGGTTCTACGATAATGCTTAATGCAAAGTCAATTTCACTTTGTTATTTTGACCGCGTCTAGAGTTCAGTAAACAGGTTCCCGGTTGATTTCACACTATCTGAACCCTTTCTGTGCTTTCATACTTTCCATTATCCTCTGCGTTACAACGGACTCACCATTTACATAAACACTTCAATTTATCAATAATGGATTCAACATAACACAAGAAATTGTAGCATCACTCAGGTCTCGGGAAAACCAAAGGTTTATTTTACATATTTTTTCTCCACCTAACCTTTTTTATTTCAATTTTGGTTAGTTGTTCTCGTCATTTTTTACCAGATTCGTCGGTTCTAGGACATCGCATCGTTTACTTAAGCTTTCTTCAGGGTCTTTTTGATAACAAACATTTTCTCGCAAGGGTTTTCTTGGCTCTTTGGACGGATCTTTATTTTATAACTTCTCTATTTATTTTTGTGCTCTTCAGGCCTTCTCATTAGACGCTCTTATCGCCTAAAAATAATTTGCCTGGATTGGGCGATACGTGCGACACCTTCATAGTATTTTCATCTAAGCCAATAAACTCTGCAATATTTTATATAATGAACTGAATTATAATGTACCATGGCGCACTATCTTACGATACAGCATACTGGTTGGTCGGTACGATATAGTATTTTGTTCCTACAATTGTTCTGATAACCAACTATTTCAGGGATCTGAAAATTGCAAAGCCTGCATATTTATGAAGACCCTCGGAAACCACTTATATGGCTGCGACGCGCGATTAACTACGCTTTCACTCCACGCTTAAGGAATACTTCCGGGAAATTTACAGGAATCAAGCAACTTTTGAATCGCTACTAAAGTGAGATAACCGCCAGCTTACAGAAATACTTTCAGTAGCCAGTACGTGATTGTGTGTTGATAAAATACTATATTGCAACATGAGTGCCTGTTTGAGCCGTGGTTTATCATACATTTTAACATTAAAGATATTGATTTCCCAGTTTAATTAACTGTATATTCTCCCAAAGCTAACATAATATCTTTATTTGGCCATAGACTTCATGACTTCGAAATAAGAACTTTGTGTTCAGATGTCAATGTGGTACTGGACGCAGTCTTTAACTGACTTTGTACATTAACTGCATTTTTATACACGATATATACGAGTATGTCAAGAGTCAAGAGCCTCCGAAACCGGCGTGTATGCATGAAGAGACTGATGAAAGTCGACGAAGCACGTCAGGTTTGTAAGGACAGAGATGTTTGGCACTCGGTGCTCTCTGCCTACCCCGCTAGGGACCTGGCGTGACAGTTATTTATTTATTTTATTTTTAGGTCACATTAGGTCGGCTATATTTTGTACGTCTCAACGTAATAGGAAACATCGTATTGCTGTCCATGTCGCACTTTCAATGAAGACTAGTTTTGAAAAGTTGTAATTTCAAGGACTTAGACACGGACAACTTTTAGTCATATTTTGTTACTAGAGGAAAATAAAGATATATAAAATAACTCTAACGCCACGCAAGTACAGCAATTTTAATTTTATTATAAATAATTATTTAACAAATGCAATAATATATTATTATATAGCCTAAGTTATAACAGCGATTCATTAATGTTTGTTTAAGAATACTAAAGTAGAAGTTCATGAAAGTCCCAATGGCAAGACGCAACGGACTTAACTCTTTGGTTTAAAACTTGATTATTTTATGTTTCTGCTAGTTAAGTTATTTTAGTGTAATTAAGTTAAATTGTGATCAAGTGATTCAACAGAATAGTCATTGAACGAATTGCTTTATAAGTTGATGTGTGTTTATTATATGCCGATGATATACGTATGGTCTATTGGTAAGATATTAAACAAATGTTAGGCGGTTGTTTACAAACAAAATGTAAATATAACGGTTTCGCAGACTCGACTGAGCACGTAAAACGAATGTTCATATCTCGCAAATCGTTCAACAAATCACAACATATGTAGGTTATTTACGGAGTTCGATTATATTTGCGAATCCCAACGCAACGGCAGACGGGGGCGTCAGCGTAAATCTCCATTTTTATGATCTATGTGACGGGCTGCGGATTCCTTCTAATCAAGATAAGCATTCCAAACGACGGAAACAACTGTAAAACAAAATGCATACTTATGTTGTACATAGTTATATATTTCTTTAAAAAGCTCACAAGGGGAGCATATTTGATGAATTCCTTAAAACTTTTCCAAAAGAACAAACTTATTCTCGTCGTTCCTTTATCTGGTAATGAGGTATATGACAAACTCGTATGGTAAGGTATAGACATAGGGCATGATTATTTCATGAATGACTGCCTCCCACTTTAGATTACTCAGTGCTGGGAACGAATCGTGTCTCCTAATTGGCTGAGATATGGAAGCCTTCCCCTTGATGCTACATCTGCCCTGCTCGATGAAGATAAAGAGCCCAATGTTTTTCTAAAATTGATAATTACGAAAAATGGAATTATCATAATTTTTTGGCACAGACTGTTATTTATCTCTTTTTTATCACAGCGCATAACGCGATTTCTCTAGGGGATAGATATTACGATATTCTAAGGGATAGCTTACGACATGTCTGGAGGGAGTTCTTCTTTTTGGCTGTCATTTGTAATACAAGTAGTAAAAGTGAATACGTAAAATTCGACTTCCTATGAAATTTTCCATCGTATGTTACAATAATTCATAAGGTGAATTATTGAAACATTTTATTTTTTTAAATTTATTTAAACATTATTGTTACACCTTTAAATAATATGAAGTTGTCACAAAGGGCGAACTTAATGCCTTATGGCATTATCTGCCAGTCAACCCTGGGTGGATGGTGAAAGATATAGCAATTATTATAATAGCGTTGAGTATCGAACGTTAACCAAATTTCCTTAATATGCCAAAGATTGCTTTAATATCAAATGTAACGGCCTTGGCTAACGTCCAGGACTAATGACGACATATCCAAACCTTCCACTGTCGAAGATTAATGGTTTGACGCTGCTAGGAAATAAGTTTTAAGTATGTTGTGTGGAGTCAGCTGAACTTTTGCTAAATTAAATGGAAGTCATTAAACAACTTGAGAAACGTTCATTTAGTTCAGCTTTTCCGAATTCCTCGTAATTTAGTGATCATGAAAGTAAACGACGTGGGATGATAAAACTTAATTTAGGATTTTTTTAGGTTGGGTAATTTATTTTTTTACAGTTTTTTCTGCAGGATTTTTTTTACTACCCTCATTAGATTATTATTTATGCAATTACAAACTTTTCCCGCTAATCTGCATATGGCTAAGCTATTCAATGTCGGATCACTAATCTTTAAGATATAAATTTACTAACTTAAGGATTACATCTCTTCACTTGTTTGATATTTTATACATTTATCTAACTTGTACCGCGAATTTGCTACAGTGTAAGTATTACTAAGAAAAATAATGCACTTGGAAACAGCAGCGCACTAATTCAGACCACAGTGCAAAGAAATATATAAAAATGCTTTTGTCTGTGATTGTGTAAGTACTTCGTCTCTTACATTCTCTTGTATAGTTGAACTACATACGATTTATATAGCACTGTAGACGGTATCATCTCTGTCTACTGCGAGAAATACTCATATACTAACGCTAAATGTAAAAAAATATATTGAACTTTGAAGGATTTGAAATACAGATAATTTAAAAGGAATATTTCAGTTTGGCTGCTGCCTATGAAATCTATGTCTATCTAAAGTTGTTAGTTGTTGTTACGGATGAATAGGAACTCTCTGTCTGAAAAAATATGTCGATCGTGAGCTCTATGGTTGCGTTAAAGAAGAAAAATCCTATACTAACAAATAAACATTTTTTGCACTTATGGTTTAAGTGGAAAAGAGGATAAATAACATTGCCTCCTAATCACGGGTACAGAATATAGTATTATTTCAGTACGATTCCGTATACGTTGTTGTATACCCTTCTGATAGCCCATTTTTGGCATACACGCGAACATGGCTTATCCTTGTATATGCTTACTTTATTACCAGTAATAGCAAAACTGAGCTTGATTGGAACTGCAGTCTCTTGGACTGAAAGAGGAGATCAATGGAGATTAAAGGGACTAGAGGTTCGATAACACTTTTCCAACTCCCCTTTGAGTTGTCGTACTAATCATGTTTGGCTCAAGTTTGTGAGCCAAAGCCCTGTGGCGTTACGTAACCGCGGTGCATATAAATTTCGCATAAGCATGACCAGTGGGCGGAATCCTAATTGAAGTTTATACAAAAGCACACCTGACAACCCTAGGGAATTTTGGAACTCCATAGGATTCGGAGTGCTCTGTTAGACATATATACATATCTAATAAGGAATATTACTTTATTTCTTGTACCTCTTTCAAAATGTCACTGTAATTTTTTTTTACGAAGTTATTATTCCTTACCAAAACTGCTTCTGAAGGCTGAACATTTTAATATTGGCCCATAAGCTTGACATCTTCAGACAAAATTTGATATCGCCTGCTGGAATATCAGTTTGTTTCAGCAATCATTTAACGGAAATCATAAACTTTTAATACAAACCTTCCTTTCTTCTATCATAGCTGTATTGAGTCGCAAGTCCTGGAAAAAGAAATTTAATGGTTCTGTACCTTTATTGTGAGACAGTTTTGTTGCCTCCAATATCAAAGGTTTTCATTTTTGTAACATGACACCTCAAAAGTCTGTCTTTTGTTTTCCGGACTTAAGAAATCGTCATACCAAAATGTTATCGTTTGATGCCTAATATAATTAAGAGGTAATTGTAAAAATACCTATTACGGAGATAAAAGTATTTTGTATTACCATTGAATACATAACATGTTTTAGATTGAAATTATTTAAAAGTTGCTTTTATAGCAAAGCAACATTAAAGCTTAATCTAGAATACATACTTCGGTGGTGATTACCCATCCAATATAACTAACTGACCGAGTCATCGACGAACTCTTTTTGCACGATCACGGCGATACACGACAAAGAGCAGTTAAAGTCTCGTTAATAAAGCCACCAGCATTTTTTCTGTAACAGATTTGAATACTTTATAATTTGATCTACTTTCGTACCAAATGTATAAATTTATGGTTTTGTATTCAATTCAATAAATTAAAATAGCTTATCCTGTTCGCAAACGTGAGGTCGTAAGACTAGGAAGGTAGAACTCTTTTCTTAGCTTTGCCTGTGGATAGAAACAGCACTTATTTCTAGCCGATAAAAAGTACTTAAATCGTGTTCCGATTTGAAACATATGACATGTATGTATACAGTTCCCAGTGTAATGCAATAGTCACAACATATTTACGCCTAATACCATATCTGATAAATTATATTACTTCCTACATATTATTGACAACTAATACTGATTGAGCTAATTGACATTATAAGTCATATTCTACACGCATAAGTTCATTTGCACCGGTGCTTGTGACTGTTTTGTGTCCTCTTCATATTTTTCATCAAAAATACCTTAAGCATCAAATTACTTTACACTGCCGTCTCTTTAATTAAAAATATGCATTATATATTGGTGATGTTATAAAAGATAGGTTTTATATTATATGCTTTGTCTGAAAATCTTGATCCTTTTTAATGCCAAAATACAAAAGTTTAAATTTCTTACACAGTTGAATTACAACAAATATATCCCTAACAAGCGTCAATAGGTTGATAAGTCGACTTACATATATTTTTTAAAATCATAATAGTTATTAGGATTGCTTTATTTATAAAGTAAATGAGGTTACTTATCTGATATTTCCACTCATATTTGTCACATTCAGGTGGAAAAGGAAATTCAAGTAACCTAAAATAGGATTAACAGATAAAACGTAAACTTTAAAATGACGAGAGCACACAGAGCCAAACATCTCTATCCTTGCAAACCTGACGTGCTTCGTCTACATTCATCAGTCTCTTCATACAGACATGCCAGTTTCGGGCGGTTAAAATGACCACCTTGAAAAATGTTCATTTTCGATTTCTTACATTTTTCATACCTGGTATGGATATAAATCTTTCAATTATGTTACTAGGAGAAAAACGAGTATTAAATAAAAACAAATGACACTTATATACTCCGTGGCTATTTGACAGGTTAAAAATCTTTTAAAATTATCTACAGTTGACACCCCATTTTCACAATGATTTGAAATAAAAGATATATTCATTTCCACTGAATGTATTCCTGAATGAAATCGTCACCTATAAAGTTTTGACATCAATTTAATTCAGTTCATCAATAAATCATTGTCCAAGAGTTGCACAATACCAGCAATTTTGTATGCGAGCGTACGATATATGTATAATTGACCCATGAATATTTTCAAGAAAATAGCTAGAACGATGAACGACGACCGACCAGAAATTGATGTTACATGTTAGTAATAATAATAACATTTCAAATTTATCCAGTGTATTTTTATTGTTTGTTTATACATTTCTTTTTTCTGATTATTGCATTATGGCTAATCCCACCCTCTGGAGATGTATGTCATTGGACGTGAAATCAGTCACCATATAGATTTAAACTATGCAGATTTTTTGTTCATTAGTAATGTTTATATATTCGCATGGATGTTTATTGTATGTATAAAGACGATTTGCTACGTCGCAAAACAATTACGTTGCAGGTTTCCAACCGGCTTTGTGTAAGCTGTTGCAGAACAATAAAAAGTGGGTCACTATTTGTAAAGAACAGAAATGCATGCGGCTAAAGGGCAATTTCACAAATGGGAACCATTTGCCGTTAAACGTAACCTCTGCTTCACACATTGCGCTAACAAAGCATTCAAACGCTAGGATGAAAATAACCAGAGTTTGATCCGAAAACGTCTTCAAAGTAACCACACCCGTGCACACATCATCACAAATTATTTATTTTAATTACTTAGTGATGACAATGACGAGAAATGAATAAAAAATGATTCGACGTCGTTTCCTGCAAACATTGAAAAGTTTCCCGCGAATATCTAATTCGTTATGTCAATTATGGCGAAATAAATTTCAATTAACATTGCAGAGACAATCAACAAACAATTATTTTTCGCAGTTAATACAGCATTAACTACTGCATAGAGCGTAAAATAGCGAAATAATAAGCTTTATGAGCACGCATGTCTAAGCGCAGCTTGGGTGCTTTGGAGTATTGTTGCAATTTAAACTTAATACAAATGTAATATTTTTATAAATATTACCAACCTACCGCTCGATATTAAAAAGCTAATACAGCTGTGTAATATGTTTACAATTGTTTGAAGAAAGGATTTTACAAACATGCCTCTAATAGTTAGGATCAATATGTGGGACAGATGTGGTGTTTAGTAGATTGACATGTAGATTCAATACATTTTGAATACAACAGTCACAATAGCACGAAGTCATGATCGTGTCCCGGCTTTCAAATTGCATATCGTAGTTTGAATCTTTATTCGAGTGACATGTGAAATCTTTTATGCGTTCTGTATTTTACTATTCATATTGTTTTCGTATTCAAAATATATGGAAATGGATGCATAACATTAAAACACTATGTAGTACTTGGAAACTGTATTCATTCAACACAAAATATACTTAACTAACTCAAATGCTATTATCAGCTATTTATAATGTAAGTAATTGAATAAATGTTTTATCTACCTGTTGTTTTTGCTTTTAATAAGTAAACAAAATACGCATCAATATACATTTACTGTAGAGCCATTCGCTTTTGCCTCTCATATGTTTTAACAATAAAATCCAAAGCAAATCGTGTTAGCAACTGAAACATTGAAATCAAAATCAAGTCTCAGATTAGACATGTTCTATAAAAATAACAAAAACCTCTAAAAAAAAACCTCAGCAGAGCAAAATGTTAGCATGTAACAGAAATGTGTTGAATATTAAACGATTTACTTACGTGACCCGCCGACTATGAGATGGAAGTTCGTGAGGAGACTCACTGTCCCGCATCGTTACCAATTTAGAATCAAACCCTCGTAGATCCCCTAAACAAAAGCAAATTAAGAAATAACTAGTTTCGTCTACACTAGAGACATCTCATCCGTTGAGAATTTCTCCTTCGTTATTTCTCAATATCTTCTACGAGCCTCAGAACCTTTGTACGATACGTAAAAACATTTCACCATGAGATGACAGAAATAAATCTAATGGACCATAAATGCAAAGGACGTAACAAATCTATGTACTCATATATAAAGATGGATGCTGGTATATTTGAAATCTATAGATTCCTACCGTGTAACACATTACTATGGAAGTCCGTATATACCGGTATTATTTGAAAAAGGATTTTGTGCTGTTTACTTCATTGCACGAGTAATTTGTCATTGGGTAGCGCTTTAATGTATTTATGCAAAATCTTTTTGATCAGACAATCATTACTTTCGTCATTGATGAATTCATACAAATAACACTAAAAAATCAGTAGGACCGACGTTCATCGCGATCGGTGAAACGGTGTCGCATTCTATAAATCGAAAAGAGATATATATGGTACTATAACCACGGAAATAAATACATAGGCGCAGGCAGAATAAACTTCGGAAATTTCTGCTGTCAACATGTACACACAAATTTCTTATTTATAAGTCCATATGACATGAACAATTCAATCGTTATAATTATGGGTTTTATTAATACACGAAATCCCTTTGTACTAAACCTTATCGTGTAGTTGCGGCTACGCCTTGTGCTTATACAATTTCTACTTACAAAACAATTGGAATCATCGTTCTTATTAATATCATAGTATGTATAGTTGTAATAGATACTGACAGTTTTTCCGAGGTTATTCCCGCGTAAATGTAAATTTCGAAAAGTCTGAAAATGTCTTCACAACTTTATTTTTTAGATACATAATAATAATTTTTCAACCTTATATACATGTATGTATATGTATAAAAATAAATCATCAAATGCTAGTTCATAGCCATTATTGTCGGGAAAAAGAGAGATTACTACTTTGTATAGCTCTAATGCGAATTGAAGTGTTTATTTACGAAACATTTAGTAGATCGTCAATTCGATGGCCATTAAATTCGAAGCAAACTTCATGTTTTAAGCCATTTGTAGATGAACCCAACGGTGGCGTAGTCTCTACATGACTGGCAACTGTATATCAGCTAGTTCGGGAGAATTTATGAGAACTGTACCCGATTTATGAACATACCCTTAGCGTTTCGGTCACATGGCACGGATGACTCATGTTTAGGTAAATTTAAAGTGTCAAATTTAACATAAATCTGAACTTCTCGCTACGTCTATAATTTTTATTTTTTTACGGTGAATTATTCGTATTATGGTGATTTAATGGTAGGAATAAGAGTCATTCCTATATCAAAGTGACAGAGTTAAGTCAACTCAAAGAGTAGCTAACAAGGTATTCATAGCTGAAATAAAGTGAGAAACGTTGAATAATTAATTCAACCTCCAAAAAAATCAAACCTCCTTTACCTTGCAAAAAACAAATTTCACTTCTCTGTACAAATACATCTAACATAACATGGAATTTTAAACAATAATAAAAGGAATAAGTTTGGAATAAACATAAGCAAGGCGTACTCGACGACACGTACAAAGTATCGGATCTCATTTTGATTATATAACGATTTGTCTACGTTATCCTTCGAGTCAGAATTCCACCCGGCATGGAGCGGAGGGGGCGGAGTTTCGAATGGTTCACAGCTTAGCATCAAAGTGGAGTTGTGATGCGGGATGCAATTTTGTTCCTACACTGGATTTTACGACATCTCCGACGAATTTACGACCGCCTTCGTAAACACCTTTTTTCGTTTAAATTCCAAGTCATATTAATGTTTCAAGCGTAACACATTAAACTAAGGAGCATACATTTCTACTCAACGTTACGCCAATAAAATCGTTTTTTATTTAATAATGATAGAAATTAATAAACTGTTGGTCGACCATCTGCTCACAAAGTAAGCATTTCAGCAGTTCCTGTGTTATAGTAACCGGTATTCTCATAAAATACATACATACAAATATATACATATGTTTATATATACATATGTAATATATATCTTTCTTCTTTCTTTTCTTACTGGCACACTTCCTTTTGATCTTATCATCCGTATATTGTGTCATACGTTTGTCAGTTTGCTACGTTGTGACTTGAGATCAATAGACCTTAAATTTACTCTAGAAACGCAGTAGTCGATTTGAAACTATGGTCGAACTATTCACAGCTTAACACCTGAATGACGTGACGAGGTGCTGCACAACTATATTTATAGATTCGATTAAATTTATGAACAGGATATGGGCTCAGTTTAACGGAATCCCCAACGATTTATCGATGGGTGACCTTTAACGTTTTGGCGATGATCTGGCCGATTCATCACGAGGAATCCATATTTGGGTTCCAATATATGAATTCAGGAAAATATATCGTCCCATTCTTCGAAAATTCGTTACCTTCTAATAATGAGTCTACCTTCTAATAATAAGGATTGAAAAGTCACATCTATAGTAGCCACTTCCGTCTATAGACAACTGGAACAGACCTCGATCAGGATGTTGTCCTGTACTTGGCCAGTGATAGTCGCCTGTAGCATACACATGGATCGGGAACTCTCTCTGTAGTTGTGCGCTCTTGGCAGAGTGGTCGTGGCATCAAGATGACAACATGCCGTCATTAGAAGCCGCTGCTCTTGCTATGCGT
>DVPR01001329.1:0-11089 GCA_018239345.1 Oxynetra stangelandi | reverse complement strand
ACTTCGAACTTTATTAGGTAAGTGGCCTAATAAATATTGTGACTAGCTAAGAAGACAGAGCTACTTGAATAGAATAGTTAATATCGTAAACTAAATATATAAGTTTAATTAATGTGTATGTACGGAATGTAAAAGCGTGGTACTGCCCCGGGCGAACCGTGTAATGGGTCTACCACCTACTAGACCGCCACTACACCTATTCCTGCCGTAAAGCAGTTGTTATTAAAGCAATCTGTTTCCCTTTGAAGGGCGTAGATGCCTGCCCACGTGTATACTAGAGGCGACCGTCTGAGTCCTCAAGAGTGGCGACACTTCTGTGACCAGCCACGAATGGAACAATGTCCTGTTCAAGGTCAGCTGCAGATATCTATGGGCTGCAGCGGCCACTCGTGACTGCTGTATGCCCGTTTGTCACTATATTCACTTTTTTTTTAAGTTTACCAGAAGTTCATTTTAATAGTTCCAGTAATGAATGTAAAACAGACGATAGCCTATGTAGAGCAAGGTCGACCGCACGTGAGCTCTAAGCGTTTGTTTTTAAACAATTTTATTGCGAAATTGTCTACAAATTCAACGCGATAAGACAAACGTGACATGCAAATTAGGTATTTGCTCCGTCGTACCGTCGAGCGTGGACTTAGAGTGCATGCAGTCGTAATTGGAACAAGTGCTTCGGGCGTCACTCCAGCGAGCACTTCTACAGGTTTTCAAGTTTACATTACATTACTGTAAAAGTACGAGTCATATTTATTATTTTAGAACTACAGACAGCAATAGTCATCTATGACAAAAAACAATGATCTAAAACCGCATGGAACGCACAGGTATTTCAGTTTAAAATATTAATAATTAATTAATTAGAAATTTATTATAGTGTGCATGTACATGTCGTATATGTATGTATGTAGTTCGTTTAATATAATATAAATGAAAAAAAAACCTTTTGATGTTTACCAAAGTTAAGTGGGTATTGGAATCGTCGTTATAATTAACATTCGTATCGACCTTGGCATTCTGTCCGGTTAACAAGTTAATGGAAAATTGATAGTGTTGCCATACGCACTGGTGGCTGTGATGTAAACAGGTAAATAAATCTTCTTCGTAAAATAAAAAATACTTGTCCGTTCCATCTAAAAGGGTGCCATTAACGTTCAATACAATATATCCAAACTAAATTATTTCAGTTAAAAAAAATATCTAATCTGCATGTCAGTTATTGAGTTTGATTAAAAGTTAATTTAAAAAAATTGGTTTGTGATTTCAATTTGTATGAACAGTAGATATCGTAGAAAATATAGGAAATACATATAAAAATATGTAAATAATATAGCAAATAAAGATTATTATTACTCTAAATAATCATTATTCACTAAATAAAGTATATATAATTGATAAAAGAATATTTGAAAGGATATAGTAAATAATTTTATAGTTTCAATAATAACAACATTAAAAAGCTTCGTAATTTTTTCCGACCCTCCCATTACATTTACATATATATCGAATACTATTAATCTTATTTTCTCAAGTTTAATTAAAGTATTAAAATACAAAAACACACACACACATACACAACAAACACGTGCATGTGTTTATCAAGGCCTCGAGGGTGCAAAATAACCGAGGTTGATTAAAACTTCCAAATATACTAACTACTACGCCTTTAATTTAATGTTCCCAACGACCTTGGACTGCGACCGCGACGAAGAAGCTAAATTCCATGTCCGATTCGTTCTTGGAAATGATTCTTCGAAATTTGTGATACGGCCTTTGATTGCTGTGTTCTGTTTTGTTTTAAATTATATATACGTTACACATTTGAATACGATTTGATACGTTTTACAATCGACGATCGTAAGTTGCAACGTTATATGAGTATCACACTTCGCAGCTGCTATGTCCTAGTGGACGATAATTGTAAAACAATCACTATTCAACTTAGGGTGCATACGACTCTGTTAACATTTATAGCGTTTAATTTATCATTAATGATATAACCATCATTATCGTTATGGACATTAGTCTGAGTTAGTTTTGCGTTTTTTTTTTCTTTTAATCGTAGAGGTAAAAAAAGAATGCCAGTATCAGATCTTTAGTGACCATTAGAGCCAATAGCCATCTCTATATAAAGTTGCTGACATATAACAACGAAGTCTGACAGGAACGTGTCTAACCATTCATGTCACTTCAATATGTTTTAACAGAATATTTATCCCTTCATAAACAGTTCGGGTACCTATTTCACAAAACGTTTTGTGTCCCTTTTCCTAATTATCACATGTAATATACGATCAATCACCAGTTGTAATCTTAAGCTAAGAAGTAAGTTTGTCAAAGCCATTGGAACCATCAACCTAAGGCAGGTGTCCCCGTAGCGCAGTTAAGACGCGCCGCCCGATGATAAAGATCCGTCCAAACAATAGAAACGCGTTTGGTTCCCAGAAATGACCACTGCGACATTGCGAGTGGCGGACAAAACGCAAGGCCGACCGGCCTCCGTTACTATCGTCCGGCGCTCGTGGGAACCGCGATTTCAATGGGTTTGGGGATATTTTTATGTGTGTGTTTGTGTGTGTGTGTGTAAAAGAAATAATACATTCGAACATCACAAGTATACATACACACAAAAAGAATACACGTAAAGAAACAAAAAAGCATCAAGCAATCCGCACGTCATTTTTTTTGTAATACTTTCTCAATAGTAAATATAGAAAGTATATCACCCGACTACTCTACGAACTAATCAGTAAGTCTGTAAACTGTAGGTTATATTATGGTCATTTTAGATTTCAGAAAAAAGTACAGTAGGTAATTTTGTTTTAGATTCGATTCTAGGTGAGGCGATGGTCTAATTTTCGACATCACCACAAAACGATTATATAATTTAATACCTAAATATAAATTAATATTTTCCGCCTTGGAATTAAATGCATTCTGGTTATTACCTATATAAAAAAATATTTTAACAGCTATAGTTATTTAATGCTATTATTAATATCGTAAACATCCATCGTAACTTACATTCACTAATAAATAATCATGAATTTATCGCATACGTAAAAAAAGTGTATGGTACATATAAAAATATATAAAAATTTTGTATGCAATTATTCTTTTTTTCAACGGTCACATAACCATCGAGAGATGTTTGCTTAGAGCAAACACAAAATGCAAGGTTGCGCGACCTTCGTACGAAATGACCGTCGCTCGTGGGAACAACACATGAATCGGACGGTCGCAGTAAGAGATTTGCGGTTTATGTGACGAGAGCCAAGCGAGTATGGGCAAAAACGGTATTTATATTCGTCAACATTATCCTTTATTATCGGTATAAATATCAAACTATTTCTTTATTATTGAAATCATTTTGTTTTGTTTGATTTTTTATGTATCGTATTATTTATTGTGTATGATGATACAGCAATATTGCATATGTATCCAGTATGTATAACATTAATATAAGTAATTCTCAAATGACTAACAAAAGTTTTTAAAGCTTTTTACTAACACATGGAGTTAAGTTGGGTGCATAAATAAATAATAATAATAAATAAACAATAAAAAAAATATTTGACTTGACTGAAAATTATATATAAAACAAATTAATATTTAACGATACCGAAATATATTTTTAATATTGAACCATTATTAATAATAATCCTCGGCGATAACAATAAATAACTTGTATGATTTAATCATAAAATTTTAAAATCATCCATACGTTTACAATTATAGATTCGCCTTGTGAACAGGAGCAATGTTCGGACTTGACCTAGTGAACTACTGAATCCAGAATTCATCGGAGTCGCTCCAACTAAAGCAAAGCAGGGTTTAGTACATCACTAAACTATCGACATCGATTTAATAATCATATTTAAAGTAGTATGTTTTATTAATATTAAACAATAATGGCTTAATAGCCATCCGATTGATTTCAAATAAGCGAGTAACATTTCTCGCTACATCTTATGAAATTGCTCGCAATGTGCCCAACGGGCGATTCAGATTGACGCTGCCCAGACTGTTTTTATGTCATCAAACTGTTATTATAACATTTTGAATACTTACAACGTTAATATCGCAACGATGTTACGTAAATGGTTGCACAACGCACGTAGAGTAGCTAAGGTAACAATTCTGTGTAAGTTTTTCTAACAACATGCACGTAATTCCTGCAATTACTAATACGTTTTATCTTGTGGGTGTGCAACGTTAGTAGCATACATATTTTCCCGCTATGTATAATGGACACCCTGGAAGACTCATCCGGTGATATTTTTTATTTTTTTATTTATCAATAGGTTCGCGTTTGACTGCTATCCCACCTGATGGAAAGCGGGATGCAGCCTAGGATGAAGCACGCTAGCATAGAAAGTGCCTATTCACTCTTGATTTGAATAATTCCAGGCTGTATGTATCAGGAAAAATAGATTCCGGCATCCTATTCAAAGTTCATTTAGCCCGATGGTCCCTAAATTTTGTAACTCGTATTATCTTTATGGGAACATAGCGCGGGATAGCTCCGTCATTGTATACAATATATTAATTCTCTCTATCTATATATTCTTATTATATATTTTACCTATTCGGAGGCAATTTCCCCCGGATTCGTAACCCTAGATTTGGCTTATATACATCCAAACGTATCGTGTTTCCTTGTGTAATACTTAAATTCGTGGAAGCGGCGGATCGCGTATTAATAATTTCACGGCTAGCGGCGAGTCGCGGTCAACGATCATATGAATCCGATGTTCACAGTCAGCACGCACAATGGAAGCCAACGCCAACTTGAGAAATTAAATCACTTCGCACGGCACCGCCTTTGTCTCAACACCGTAACCTTTGTTGCCGTCGAAATCGGTAACACGAACTCTTCGTTGCGGTGCTGTTAAAAAAAAACTCGAAATTCAAATGTACCCAAAGTGCTCTTAATCTGGGAGAGTACATAAAGCTGCGTTCACATTAGCCACTCGTGTAATATAAGTTATTACTGTCACCGTACTTAGTTCTGTCTATAGGCCTTTAGTAGTATTCTACCTCTCTGTCCGAGCTTCACATATTGAATATTTTGTCTCGTCCCCGCTTCGGGAATAAATAGACAAGGACAGCATATTAATAATGTTGATATGTTGTCTACAGCAGGCTAAATAATAAATTTGTAAAAAAAACCCTATTTTTTTCTTGATTAAGAAAATCATAACAATAAAAGTATATAATTGTTGCTGTCTGTCAATTTGATAGCAACGTGACAAAAAATCCGTTGTTCCGCGTTACACCGCGACATGAATGGCTTATTAAGATATGAATTAAAACATTTAAGTATACGTAGTACACACACATTTGGATAATAATTACAACAACGTTCAAGTTGTATTCATATCCTTTTTTTAACCATTTAAATAACAGAACAAGCTTCGAGTCCGATGGAAAAAATTATAATACAATGTATTAGGACAACTCAAACACGGATATCTGATCCAAAACTAAGCAGAGCTCCTACTATGGTGACTTAAACATACAAAACTAAATATTATTTTAAATACATAGTTACACATAATTCTACATCTAATCACAGATCAAACACTCGCACTTATTACACGAGTATTTTTTCTGGTTGGGAACCGATGCTATCGCCCCCGGCGCCCTACTTGGAGTCACTGACCACGGAATCAACGGGTCAAGAAGATTTCTGAGGTCACTCTTCGATTATTCACCCAGGCGCTGCTAGCTCCGAGGATCAAATATGAATGCCTCGTATTCTTACTGCGTCTCTCTATCAGAATCTCAACAAGAGCAAAGGTAAAACTGTACAATGTTGGATCTTTACTCTTGTATCTAACAAATAAAAAACACACGTAGTAGAATAATGAATATCGTTCAAAGAAAATATTATAAATCAGAACAATGTAAAAATATTGACCATTATGAATGCACCTTTACTTTGAATTCAGTTTCGTTGCACCGCGTTGAATAATGAACGATGAGTCTCTTGTGAATTTTCACTCAGACCGAGGTCAAAAAGGTCAGACGGTTCATATCCGCCAATACTCATAGCTCGCGAGCAACTAGAACCAAACGGCTTTGACCATTTACCCAAATACATCGGCCACGTCAATAGGAGCTAAGAAACTTTCGCATACTCCGTGTGTTTACAAGACTTTTTCTATGCTATATTTATACATTGAAGCTATACTGAATTGCACCTTGGGTACTGTTTGCACCGTCTATGAAAAAAAACGACTTCCCAACACCAGAATACTTCTTATCAGCTCGGCCAATTGATATGGGGCATTAAAGAACCTTCATAAGCCTTTAGAAGTATTAGCACGACATCACCCAACACTCAAATCTCTCTGAAGGTGCCTTTGACTAGATAGTTAACTCAGATTTCGAATTCATATGCCAATATTAGATGTCACTTCGAGAAAATAAACAGCAAATAAGGAGATCCAAGCGACCGACATTAGAGGACGCAGCATTTAATTAAGAGCACGATGACGTCACGTTTAGAAGAAAAATTTAATCAACCAATTCATCAAATACCAGACCATTTATTATATTTTTCCTTTAACTGGTTTGAACTTGGTTTGCTTTAAGTGTTGCTGGTAGACGGTTCATTGACCTCGAACATCTCGAATTGGATTCAGTGATATCTGTTGTTACACGACAAGTTCTTTATACAAGGGAATTTCACAATTTCCCACAGTTAATATCATAAAATAAACAATTGAAAACAATATATATGCTTTAAAAACATATGAGTATTAATATATACCAATTCATATCTCGCATATATTGCGTATAAATAACATGTAAAAACATGTTCTAGAGTCTAGTTAGTACATTGCACTTAGTTCGTGTAAAAAAAAACAATAGTATTATCTTAATCCCTCCCAATTTGCGAGGAGTTACTCGTGGTCGACTGGGGCGCGAATAACTGCTTGACGATATTGATGATGTAATATACAAAACACTGTGGCTAGCGTACCCGAGGATGCAAAGCATCAGCTTCGGCTTAGCTACTGGTCACTAAGATCGTGAGCTTTCTTTTTACCTTTTAAAAACAAAAGACTGCTACGAACGCCGAAAAAAGTCCACGCGCGCGTCCCTCTCGATATATCGTATAATATCTTCCTTTTTCGCTTTCTTCCTATTTTATTATGTGTAAACCTGTAATTTTTCTGTTTATGCACAATACACGTGCTATGTAACACTTAAATTGTGTTTCTTTTATTCGCCATAGAACGGTACATTCCTAGTGCATATGACTCTATAACATAATGTATGTGATTTGACAGGTTTCGAGATACGAATTAGCATTACGAGCGTTAATAACAATCGGACACGCCTGACCTGAGTCTGACTGATTTGAATTAAGAAGTTAGAAGACTTGGAGAGTGTCTCAGTGATTGTAGCTGTCACTTTGAGTTAATCATGTTTGTACCGAATGTTCTGGAAGCTTAGGAACACGGACCATAGATCGTATCAAACGTATCTTTTCAAGTGTTCATTGCGACGCTATTGTCGCAAAGTAGGTAACCAATATGAGGTTCGCAAACAGTTAGTGAGTTATGTGTATGCTATGTAATGATACGCGTTTGAGCAAATATTTACGCGTCCACCATCAGTAGGTCGCGCTGCGCACACCGAGAAGCCAGAGGACCATGACAGAACAAACCTGACTCATCTGGAAGCGAATGCCACCGTTCGATGCCGACATCAGCATATGAATGAAGCTATTGTACTTTTGCACGACTAGTAATTAATGATTTTATTTTAAAATCAAATTCGTACACGCCAGGTTGCCAGCGCGTCTGACAATGGAAAAATACCGGCTGCAACTTAAGAAAATAAGGAAATCATTGGCTGTGATTATTTCAGTTTATAAGCATGGAAAATGACAATGACGTACATGAAACACACAAACCTAAAGATGGAGGTACCATTGCGATAATATTTTCTAACCCAAGCTGGAGACAATACTCTATTGTGTACCAACTTCATGTGCGAAGCACGAATGACACTAATACTGGGTAATACCTAGTGCTTAAAGTCAGATACATATTTTAAGACAAAAAACAATCGACATATATATTAATAAGAAGCATAACCGTCATATTCATTTATAATAACTTTAATAGCCAACTTAATTGGACAGACAGCAAAAACGTCAGTAAAAAAAAACACAACAGTGACCGCTGTGTCTCAAGACATTAAACAGAGTCTTACAAAGCGCAATGGACCCCTTTGTATCTCAATTACAAACAAATATTTGCGACTTGAGTCAATCGAGTTCAACTTGGTCGACGCCGTCGTGTGAAACTTACATTGAAAGTTTATTAACCGTTGATGAGATGATACTTTTGATTTTTCTTTAAAACTAGAATACAAACTAAATGCATTCAATTGCAGAGATTATGATATTAAAGGCTTCGATGAAAATCATCGATCATCGATTGCAATAAAACATGAGGAAGAGCACAAGTGTCAACAAATAAACACGACAAAAGGTACCAGTAAAGCCTTGGAAGCCTACAGAAAAATTTCCTAAACATCTACCTAAACACGGTAATGAGACTAGTCGAGATGTTCATAATTCACTTAGCTGCATAAATTTCATGGCAAGGAATTTCCAAACTCTTTATTATAATGAAAATAAGCGTTAAAATAATAAACACCTTAAGATAAGAGAACGAAAGAACGTTTCGCCGAATTCAGAGGGACGCGCGACTCGATCACCTCCGAAGGTCAAATTTGTTTCGTTCGGAGTCATGACTCGGTTAATTTAAACAGTTTTCGACCAATATAGGGACGACTCATCAATAAACATGCACTCTTTGAAGTCGCTAAAGTGATTTGGTGCTTGTACTCGTAATTTAATTTTCAATTCAATACAGAGGCTGACGAACTTACTTGCACAATATAACGATAAAAATGTTTATTGAGGAAAATTAATTCAAATATCTTTGTACAACCTGCATAATGCCATGTGGCCTATTTAACTAACATAGGACTACGTAACAGATATCTGGAATACAAATTGTAAATAATTCGTTAGGAGAAATCACCGACAGATATTTATGGCGACGATCAAGACTAATCTGCTCTATGTATTCTGATTCTAATGACTTCAAATTACTTGGCAACGTAAGGGTCATACGCGTAACAGTAATGTGTGCAATGTAATGAGCTCCAGAACCAGTCTCCGCGTATCAAGGTCGGGGTCAAGCGCAACCAGTCCTCCTTGAATGCCGGCTTGAAGACCAAGCTCGGCAGGGTGAGGAGGGGTTAGTGATAATTCTAAAAGAAATATATAGAATAAGAGGTAGTCGAAATGCATAAAAATGAACGAAATAAAAATAATGAAGTTTAAATTTTTTTAAACACATTTACGAAGTAATTCATCTCATAAATATTTTACATACAAAGAAAATTCTGATTGGAATAATACATTTTACAACACCTAAAAACCTTACCTAAAAACAAATACTTAAGCAAAGACTGATTGAAAACAATCTAGTCCGTTACTCAATGAAAACAGATCACCTTTTTCGAGGCTACCACTTTTATGGAACAAAAAAAACGAAATATATTTATATAAACAATTCGACGAGGTTTTAGCCGTTTATGGCGCGATAATTGGCAACTCCCGGAGCGGTTACAAAAACAAACAAAAATCAGTGTACCTTGAAATAATTCAAGGAACGCGAAGCATCCGCGCCACAGACCGGTTCCGCTCTAACGGGATAGCTAAGTATAAGTACAGCGCAGACGCACGAATCACGAGTATCGGCGATTTGATGCGGTATCGTGATGATGGAAACGCAGGCTTTGTGAACTCATACCGTCAAATACATAACCGAACTGAGCGTCGATGAACATCGAAACGCAGAGAAACAAGACATGCAGTCTTAACCTGTAATTTCATTCTTATAAAACCAAATGTATTAACAGAGTAAACCACACCAAACTAAGTTCAGACTAAATTGTCACATGGCATATAATTCATAAAGGAACATAAACGGAAAGAGAATGCAGCATTTTGAACATTATACGAAATGGAACACAATGTACAGTACAGACACGTTTAACGTTCAACATCCGAAGCAATTGATATCTTTTATAGTTGTAATCCGGTCATGGCGAATTTAACGCTCCACTGCAGTGGAAAGCGGATTGGAAGACACGTTAACAAATGGTGATTGTGCGTGTAATTCCATCGATGCCCGTGACGCGTGGACCATCGAATTGAGTGCCGAATGTACGAGTAACTGTACACGAATGAAATTCAACGGAAATTCGACCCACAAGGTGCATCACATATGTACATGCTGTAGACGCATGTGGATGATAGAAAGTTCGAGAGAAAATCACAAGTTAGGTACAACGCATTACCCCATAGATATGTAGGAAATTTCTTGCGAATAATAGTAAGTATAAAGCCGTGTTGCCATAGATACAGAACAATAATGGTACGTTTTACATTTTGAATTCGCACAAAAAGTTCGAATTCTATTTAAACAAAGCGTTTATAACCATCTATAATTCTTTCTTTACATCTAAGAATTTCACATATTCCTACAGAAACCCACACATCGATACTGAAAATTTTACATATACCATGTCGTTGGTCAATACTCTCGTTCATAAATCTACAACGCGCTATAAACTTCATAATAAATTCCACAATGACACCATAAAACACATTGCTTCACATGAAACCGTACTCAAAGTTAAATCGCAAGGAAGAGACATCGATATAAATCATAGTTATGCGTTGAGCGATACAGGGGACATCAATCAGTATCATTCGCCGGATAACAAAAGCTCATAAAGTAAATTATTATCAAGACAGGCCCATGTAAGCTAGCGGCAAGTCAATAATGAAAATATCATGTATTCCTGCTAATTCATTGGTAGCCTTCGATGTGTACACATAGCTATCATTTGCTCATTGGTCTCATAATTGGTGAATCTGACTGCTGAGCCGGGAGTCGCGGGTTCGTTTCCATCATCGCCAACATCATGGACGACGGCACTGCGACTCTGGTGGCGGGTGACCTGAACGCCAAGCATAAAGCTTGGGGTT
>DVPR01001328.1:0-11089 GCA_018239345.1 Oxynetra stangelandi | reverse complement strand
TATCCTCTTCGTCATTCTTTCATCATCCATTCTCTCTAGATGCCCGAACCATCGAAGCATCCCCTTTCTCATCTTGAAAAATTGAATGAACTGTAATTCAATGAAGGATAGTAAAATAATACTGTTGTTCAAATCAGGCAGTAGGTACTACTGACCCCCACTGACTTAAGACCATTTTTGTTTCTGCCTATGTGTAATTTTGTTACAATGAGTCATTAAAAGAGAGTTTGAGAGGACTCACTGAAAGCTTTAGGCATTAACAGTGATTTGTATAAGGCTTTGACCGTAGCCCACATGAAATCTTTACCAGGAAACCTAGCCGTTGAATACCGCGCACCAGCGTGTAACTTAGTTTCCGAGCAATAGTTTCCGATGATTTGCATTGAAAGGTAAAAGAGTATTCTCAGAGGCTCAATATTTCTGAGCCATTCCTATTTTTAGTTTATTAAGGATCTAGTTTGTAGCAAGAAATGACCATGACATATTTTCCATATGATTATCCTTCTCCTATGTTTTAAAGAGGCATACTTGTATTAACATAAAATAAGCAGTTAGAATATAAAATAGCAGGGTTTGTTAAAACATTTAAAAAAGGATAGAGAACTATAAGCAATTCTGTAAAAATAGATTCGAACGCCAAGATATTTTTGCAATCCATGCTGTTAGACGTGTTTACGATCCGATTAAATAATTTTGACATCTAACTAATCTAACTAATCCTAATAATTGGATTCATGCTAGTAAAATTGTTAGTACTTACAAAGCATAGACTGTATTTCATTAAAACTCAAGCTTGTACAAATTACCCGCATTAAAACGAAACTGTTATCAGTATTCAACTTCCTGTTTAAACTACAACAGAAAACAAACGCGTACTTATAATGCATAATTGCATGAAAAATTACTAAAGTTAAAAATAAAATAGACAATTAAAGGCTTACATCTTGCAAAATTTGTAAAACATTATTCAGAAAAGTGTAATTATTATATAAGGCTAACTAAACCAGTAATAAGCATATGTTACTCGAGTCTAGTACATTCAATAGCATTGAGGTCTGGTTCACGTTACATCATACTAGCTTAAATCCTTGCAAAAGGTTGTATCGTATGACATACATATTTGTTCCATACTAGCTGATTCTACGAAAATAAATGAGAAATATGATCGGTCCCAATAGCGTGCCTTGAGAGAGGCAGATACATGTAGACCGTGTCTAGCTTTGAGACAATGTCAATCGAAATGAACAGACAAGGATTCAATTGAAAGTAGAAAGGAAAGCAATTTATAAAAAAATGACTCTTTGTCTGTCCTTTTTCACAATAACCATAAAGCTTTTATGAGTCTATCTGTTCATTTAGAAACTTTTTTTCAGTAATCACTTGCATTCGATACATTTGTTCATATAATTGAATCCATTTTATTTATGTAAACATTAGAAACAAGCGATTCCGAATAAAGTAGCAATGCATATTTTCAAAGAATTTTACACGCATCGTAAAAAAGAATCGTAAAAAAAACTCTCAGTGTTTCAGGATTATGTAGTGTCTATTTTCTAACATAAAATCGTTTATTGTAATATATCAGTCGGAATATATCGTACCCAAGCATTAATCTTATAAAACCTGAACATCTAGATTTCATATTACAAACTGTTAAATTGTGTGAATGTCGATTTTGATTTTGATAGCAAATAACCATTCATTTCAATGTAAAGTTAAATAAATACTTGTATGAGATGATTGGCAGGAGATGTATAAATCTATGACATATATGACTTATCTATGACATGAATCTATGACATATAAGCTGCAATATTTAAATTTATACTTATTCATTTACACACTATTGATTCTCAGTTATATAATCGATTATTAACCGATGCCACACATCACAGTTATTAGTTCACTCCGATGGTGCGAAAAGTAAAAATCGGAGTCATGGAATGTTTGTTTTCTTATATAACTCAAGTCAAATACCACAAGGCGAGGCATCTGTCGAACACGCGCATCCAACGGTTAGTAATCCGTTACAGCTAAGGGGGTCAGGCGGCGAGGCTCGCGTGCGCGCTTTCAACAGAACCAGTCGTTAGCATTTGCTGAAACACTACAAATAATTTCACTCTATGAGAAGTGGGACGCTAGTTCACTTCTCATCTCAACCAATTGTGCAACATTTAAAACAATAAGTCGTACGGCCATTTGGTTCGGCCGAACAATATGCTGGTCCGCGCTATGTTATTCCACCTCGCAACTGCGTGGACTAAACCGTTATTGATAAACTGTTTTAGACACGTGAGAGACAATTTATCATTTGTCCGTGACATACAAAATATACTCTTATTGCAGTTGAGGCGAAACAGCAATTATTAGCGCTAAATTTTTTTTTAAAGCCCTATTTGACAGTTTTGTTATACATATATATATGCATGTACATATTTATTGTCTCTACGTATTTATCAGTGTTATCGCACCATAACATTTTACTAAAGCATGGTTTTTCATTCCCTCATCATAATATTTTTGACAACTAATAGTATCGGCCCTGTGGCGCAATGGATAACGCGTCTGACTACGGATCAGAAGATTCCAGGTTCGAATCCTGGCAGGGTCGTTCGTTTTTTTATTATTTATTTGCATAAATCCAAATCGAAGTTTGTATTATCTATTGTACATTACTTTTTAACAATAAAACATAATTTTAAATTAACAACATATTTAATGCTCATGAAAAAGATACTCTAATAATATTATTTTAATATGTTTTTTGTTTCTTGTGTCAAAAACTGCAGCGTTTAGACGTTAGCCTAATAACGTCTAAACGCTGCAGTAAATAAACCTGAACTAAACATGCAACAAATAATATAACGATGCAGTGGAAATAACACTCGACACGATCGAAATACAAGTAATACTTATCGCACTCAGTTACTGTGCTTTTGCATTGATCTACGTGAGCCATAGACCAGTTGCGGAGCAAGTAAAGCCATTATCGAGACTATCCATCACGATCATGCTGAATCGCTAAATTAACAGACATCGTGATATACCTGCGAAGCATACCAATCGAAGCATAAAGCAGAGTTTACACACACATACCTACCTCTCTTGGCACTATCTGCCTACGCCGCTAGGGACCTGGCGTGACGGTTATTTATTTTACATACCTACAACTATGAACACAGGCTTACTGCACAGTCAAACAGACGCAACAACGAATCTTATTGAATCACAGGACACATTTCCGATGATAAATACGTAACCGACCAGAGCCGGTCAGCCCTTCCGCTGTTAACGGTACAAAGAGTACTAATGAATTCGATTATCCAAAGCAATTCCCGTCCGTTCCTCCACTTGATTCGTCGCAACATCCAGACAAATACATTTAATTCCGCTGAACTTTATTGCCGACGAGTAAGAGACAAACTTGAGCGATAGGAAACATTTACAGAAGACATTCGGAATCGACGTAATTCACTCCACTGAACGTGAACACGCTCTGTATTTACCTTATAAACCAGTTAACCTAAAATATATTCAAATCATCTACTCTGTATAGTATAGGTACACAATAGCTTTGCCTTTTGTCACTGTAGCTTTGGGTTTTGATAATTTTTTCAAGCAACAACAGCTTTCAATATATAAATATACTCGTAGTTTCAGATGATAGTTTCAATCACAACAAATAATTACTGGATTACTGAGAAAATTTCTCCATGAAATAAAAAATATATATATTGATTACAATTGTCAAATTAATTTTGTTTCAAAACAATGATGATTGCCGGAAGACTTGTTAATAAAAAGTAGAGTAGAAAGTTCATTTAAATTATACATAATATCTATACTATGGCAGTATTGATTTCCGTACGTGACGTAATACTTCATTCCTCGTATGTATTCAGATCTTAACTAATCATGTATTTATTTAAAAAAATAAAATGTGAATGTAAATATCATCTACTTATAAACTATGAAATAAATTTAAATTCTTCATAATGGACTTAAAAAAAAAAAAACATGGCAGTGCTTTGTTGTTTTCATAACTATTTTCTGGTATCACTGAGCTGGTAAACCATATGTAGAGAAAACTATTCCGAACTTGTTGGTAGTGACAAATGTATCTCCGAGATGAAACAATTTTTTTCTATCTACATACATATTTGAGAATAATGATGAACTATATATAACCTTTAGGCTTGTGCACTTTCATGCAATATTTATAATATAAAATGATAAAAGTAGTTTCCGATACCCATTAACATAAGTGCAGTGCATGCAGACATCAGGCTTTCCATCTGCGACTGTAACATAAAAACCAATCATTTATCCATCGATAGCTAATAAAAATCAAAGATAAATGTGAACAACGCGAGGCTCTGCCGCGCTAAGTATCATTACAATATCTTTTGATGTTGTTATAATTGTATTGCATACAACTAATATACAATTGAGTACCATACGCAATGCTTGTGGCACTGGTATTGCCTTTCTAGTCCGCGGCGCTCACATTGGAGACTTTGCAACGTTGACGCAACCCTAAGCATGTATACTCGTACATACATGTATACACTAAGCCTGTATATACCAGATGTACCTAGTTGTATATGTAGCTAAGTGCAAATTACATTTATATTACACTCTATGCCATGTTTTTAATTTCTGGTATTAACAATATACATATAGTCCTTATATAACTATGTACTTCGGTTTTATTGATATTTCCTGTATTATACTAATAGGACTATTAGTAGTAGGAAGTTAAGTTGCAGTACGTATATCATAGACCTAATACTTAAGTATGAGCTTAGGTCACTAGAACTTATTAAAAAATGCTTGTAAGCTAGTAATATATACTATAACCATACATCCGTAGTTCTTGGGGAAATACTTATGCCTGTAAAGAACATGATTTCTGTACCGGTTTGAAACGTGAAAATCAAAATAATTTATTTGAACAAATATCGGTAATAAAAGGTTTTACTAAAATTATTAGCTCGCCATATTTAACCCTTGCGGGCATACAAATATTAATAATAACATTTAAATCAAATGTAATTAATCACATTGCACAATTTAAAAATATTTATTACGAATTATGCATTATTATTTTACCAGTTCATGGATCATGGTAGCAAGTATTGTCAATATGAAAAACATCCGAAATGGACCTTATTTAGAGTTCAATCCATATACAAAATTGATTTGAGATCGACAGAAGCGCGAATTTCTCTCGGCAACAATTTTCTTTATCATCATCTGGCAAGTATGGCGTTTTATGAAAAAACGTACAGCACACATGAAACGTCAGATAAAACTCCATCTACACAACGCATCTACGATCATGATAGAGTTAAATGTACTTCTGTTTTGTACCAATTAACAAATGCAATGGATGAGATTGAATAAAATAATAAAAATATATATCAGGTTATTAAATCTCGTCAGCATTAATAAGGTTATTGGCTGTGCTCGATATATTATAATGAGATTGGTATGAGCCAGTACATTTTGGACGGTATTCGTTGTGTAAATTAACGGTAAATTTGTTTTTTTTTTTATAAATTTCGCTTAGTAAAGAGAGAGACAGATCATTTGGTGGTGAGTGGTCTCTACAGTATTTTGACCTGCAACAACTGAGAAGTCGTTAATGCGGTCTTGACATTTAAGTAGAGCTTTCTTTGCGCCTCTTTTGAAGTGCCCTTCGTCATATTAGGTACACTCCATTATGACATGGGACCTTTTTGGGCAAATAAACCCTACAAATACCCCAATAGGAACATCATTCCAATTTTAACACAAGCGTAGGAAAACCGCGATTGTAATTAATATTTAAAAATCTATTTCCACATAATAAAATATATAAAATCGTTGGAACGGAAATCATTAATTTTATATAACCTTTAACACGTGAGTACATATTTTCATTGCGAAACTAATTTCAAAGCAATCTGGCGGTAACCTAATAATCGTTTTCCTGTGAACGGCTTGTCGCCACTGTGAGAATCATTGCCATCTGTATACCTACATCGGCTTATTTGCATTTGGTGTCAGCGTATAATATGCGTATTTAGGAAACACGGAGGAATCTATGGATAACGGTGTACTGACCTAAAGCGCGGTAGATCGTCGTCACGACAAGCCTATACGGTACCTGCTATCCTAGTTCCTACGTTGTGCAATCTAATCATTCACGCTTCAATTAAACGTACACAAAATCTGACATTAACAACTATTGTTATTATGTAATCATTAAAAGATTAGTTAACACACTTTTAATGTACCCCGAAAACAGGTTAACCTGTTGGCACGTAGCTTGTCATACGTGTTGCATATCATACGTTTTAGGAACAAAGAGGTATTAATCTCTAGTTACTTGTACGTGCATATATTGAGTTGACCTGATCGTAAACGAGTCTGAGCCCGGCCCATACTGAGATACGGAAGGATCGAGGATAAGTCTTATTGGTCTAGAACATATTCGTTCAGTGGGCAGACTCGAGCTCCCCTTCTAAAGTGACCTTGCTTCGTCGCAAGGCTCGCTGTCGTTCACCTCGCTGGAATGTGACCAATAATGCTGCTTTGTTGACGAGCCTGCGGGTAAAGTAGGTTCAAACGCGCTCCCTTTGCTGAGGATCAGTGACAAAGTATTTCAATAAATTACGTGTACCAAATTGAGACAACCAACATCTGAAATTTTCCAAACGCCACTTGGACAATCTGAAAATTTTAATTATTCGCAATAAATAGAAAGCGATGATTTTATTGCTCGTATCAATTTAACTTTGATATAAAAGAAATTTTATGCTATTGAATATATGATCCAAGTGATGTTGAAGTTTATTGAACTGCACTTTCTACTCATTTAAAATTCATGTATTGTATTTTCTTTTATGTTCCATTATGTTATGGGAATGCACATACATACATAACATCGCGCCTGTCTGTGAAGAGGTAAACAGGTATTTATCATAAATGGCTCATAACTACGAAAGTGGTCAAAGCATAAACTATTTTTTATCTTGTAGACAATCATTCTCGTATCCTAAACTATATAATCATGGACAAATAAGAATAGACTGCGAAACTAAGCTTGATATGCAATAGGTGAATAAAATGAGAAGGAAAATATTAGGGGCCCACTCTATGTCGTTTTAATGGCGATTGAGCAACACCACCGACTGAACAATGAACAATTGCATATAAGTACATTCCCAAGACAAGGATAGAGGGACCTTTTAGCGTTCTCTCTTTATCGAAATATAGCAACCACTTGCACGACAGTCCATTAATAACGCGGTCCATTATTATATCTCTATGATAGTAATTCATGCGTTTGTTTCACTTATTATATTATCTTATTGAATTAATCATTTATTACGTCACGTCGTACATAACATTTACTGTGGACTTCTGTCATTTCATTATATCCCTTGTATTGCACCAAAATGTATCATGCATGCATTCCCTCGAACCGGTATGCACGATTGATAAATTAAATTTAAATAATACTTGTTTGCCAAATCATGACAAGTTAACAAATTCTCGTCAAGTCCGTCTCCAAACTGGCATAAAAAGTATGTACGGTGTGCTTAGAATAAATGCCCAATCCTTAAACTGTAGGTAAGTTTGTGTTGTTCGGGAAGATATTATATAATGTGGTTCGCTCGGGCAGGCTGGTAAAATATCTGATAAACTTAAATAAACTCGTCTAAACATACATCCAAACACATTACAAATACGGAATAGGAATCGGCTCGACATTAGCCATGCTCAGTAACAAATGTATCAACACAACAGTCAATTTCGCTATTGACGAAAAAAAAAAACCCGTATTGTATTCAATTGTTATACCCGTAGTCTGCTTAAGCTTTCAACTTGCGCTACGGCCTAAGTTATCGCTATACTTTCAAAGTTTAAGCAAACTCTTTGGCTTTCCTGACTTCAACCTGCCAGTTAAATGGTTTAAATTTTAAATTATCACTTGCATCTATTAAACCGAGACTTTGCATACAAACTTATGAAAATTATAAATGACGAAAGTTGCTTAATTCCGCCGCGGAGGTTTAGACACTCTGCCCGTAAATAACGTTGAATTTTATGTATTATGTATTTTATTATCAAGTCAGCGCCCAACCGGACTGTGGAGGTATTAAAGGCTACTAAAAGATATTTGGGGAAACTCAACAGCTATTACCGTAACGAAACAACTTGTTTCGGATTCCGAAAATATTTTTTTGAAGTAACGGAATACGACAAATAGTTGATAATGAAATGATATAGTATTAGAATTATTCACACTAATGGCCCTATAATATTATGCAATGCCTGTATTCACACAGAAACAAATATGTAAACGAACCGGAAAAACTAGAAATGTGCAATGGGCCAAATGGGCAAACAAGTGACGCTTGAATGATACGCTAAGCTCCGAGTTAATCTGATCAACGTAGTCATTGCAACAGCTCGGCTAAGCATACGTCATGGCTTCCAAATTCCTTTCACAAAGACGCCGTAACGTTCCCACGCTGAAAATCAACGCCTAATAAAGCGGTACCTAATATTATTAAATCTATATATTATTAATCATTCTTTCGAGGCCGTTATCCGTCTTTTATTCCCGGTTATCCGTCTCGCGTACTGTTATCACGGTAAACACACGATGTGGGTTATATCATTATTTACAGCAGCAGTAAACCTTGATAACGTTTGCACCGCTTATGGGATTATCAAACAATAAAGTTTTAGATTAATTAAAATGTCAACACGAGCTTGAGTAACATTTCATAATTAGCACACAATTTTATTGACTAGCTTGCTCCCGTGGGTTCACATGCGTGGAATACTATCATTAATAGGTTATAAACTACACAAATTAGGGGAAGCTTATGTTCAGCTGTAAACACAGAAAGGCTGATGACGATGTTGGTGTTGAAATTATATTTCTGAGGCCTAGCCCTGAACTTAAACTGTAAGCCAACATACAAATCTACATTATTCCGTCAATAAAATGAATTTCTATTCTAGATTATTCATATAGGAGGAAATTCTAAAATATTATCTTATATAATATCAACTTACAAAATTACTCTATCGTCCACATGTCATATTTCTATCTTCTTTAACTCAGGCTTAGTGGGTGCAAATCAGTCCTTGCGTACATGTTTGGTTGTATGCTAGTAGATAATTTTAAGTAACTAAGCAAACCGTGGCGGGGTTCAGAATTGTCTTAAAATATGATAGTATACGACAATTGACTAGAAAATCTAATCCGAATACTAGAGGATGGTATGGATTAAACTGCTGACAAACAGCACTCCTGTTCTTATTGTGTTCTAGCTAAAACGTATAACAGAAATGAAAACAATACTTTTTCAATTAGACAAGACTTTACAATTAATTGTGAAATCTAGTTTGAATTGTAAATAACAGTAAATAAATACTGTATAATTATTAACTGATATTAGATTCCCTGTTGGCGGCATTTCGTACTAGGTGGGTGGAGTCAGACGGTAATAACAGTTTGTCTGACAACCGAGGGCTCGCTGCAGTGTTCTGATGTCCACGCGTTTCTATGAAGAAATTGTTTTCTAATATTTATTTAACAAAATAGAAACTCAACAAAGAATAAAGTTCTATAAACCTTTCAGTTTGCAAATGGGAAATATCGAAGTAAGATTGAAAATATTTTGTTATTAAGAACATTTGTATTTCGCGGATTTAAAAAAATATGACAGTTGTTCAATTGGTTCCGTAATATTTAAAAAGTTGTCTACACTATATTGAGATTTTAACAAATGTAACGTTTTAATTAATTCAAACTAATATTTAACTTTTATCACATAGCATTCATTTTAATAAATTGTTTTATATACTCAAATAAATTCAACGTAATGAAACAAAATATAGATACAAATTGAACCAGAGTACTTTTTTGGACCTAAGCTATGATCATAAATATAAAAAGAAATGTGACTCTAATTACAAATATTTACTACATTACAATTTTTAACTACTGAACTAAAATGAATGGAGGCCGTAACTAGTTTAACCATAGACATCGACTGAAGGAGATACCGCCTTAAATAAACTATCGGGACATAATTAGAGAGAAAGGAATAATAATGATAGCCCCATCGAAACAAACGACAGGTTGGCGGCGTGTGTAATAGGACGGAGTTATCGTTTGAAATGATAGAGCCGTAGAAAATGTGTATGGGAAAGACCAGTGTTTGGATGTACTATTTATAGGAACTTTAATTGTTGGACTTTCCAGTACAGAATGATATAATTCAAAAACGTTTATGCAGTTAGAAATTTAAAATACGCATGAAATAAACATTATTTTCTTTATTCTTTACTATACGGCTGAGTTGAAGAAAATAAAAATGTATTATAATTACCTTCTATTACGCTCACTACATTTTCATATCTCAAAGACGCATCCACACAGAACTGAATTCACAGAGTATTCAAGACACGTGGTGTAGCTTCTAGCTTCAATATGTATAATGCATGGAGTACATTAAACCATCACTCGGAAAAGCCGGAGGAAATAATACTACTATTCGTTTTATCCACGAAAGTAATTTATACTGCCCTTATTTCGTTTTGATGTTTACATGGTTTGATTGCTTGCCTTTCTCACCATTTTTATATGTTACCTATATTGTTACCATCAACCAGGGTTGGCTGATTTAGAATGCCACCAGACATTAAGTCAGCCCTTCTGGGTTAAAGTATAACAATAAAGTGTAAATAAATATAATTTCGGCCCAAAGAGGGAATTTGTACCAATATATCTAGTTATTTTCCAAGTCCAATTGCGATTCATGTAAATTTTCTGCATAGTAAAAAAGCCGTTAATGAGCTAATAGAGCCTTATTCATATATGTACACTAACGAGCCTTTAATGTTAGTCATAGACTAGAATCATACTATAAAGGCATATTTTAGAACGACATTCTAGATTGTTCCACTTTTACGACTTTTATACTTATCTGTGGAGGTGTAATTATAATAAAGGGTGGGCCTCGGAGTGTTGCGAATTTGAAAAATTCATAAAATAAAAACAAAAGTAATATTAAAACCA
>DVPR01001327.1:0-11089 GCA_018239345.1 Oxynetra stangelandi | reverse complement strand
AATGACGAAGAGGATATACAACGCGAGTGTTGATGGACGTAGGTGTCGAGGGAGGCCAAAGCTCTCCTATCTCGACCTGGCATTACGGTTGTTTGTTTGTGTTGTTTGTTTGTTTTTTGTTTGTTTATTTATTTTAAATATTTTTACGTAATATTGTTTAAAGTATTTTATCAAAGTTTTGTTTCAGAATTTCATTATTTTTGTGACAAACTGACATTTTGAATGAGATTTAGTTCGCGTAGGCTATGTGCTAACAGTTGACTGTCCGTTGTGGTAATTCAGAGTAGACTCTGGGTTGGTACAAATCTACCCCTGGATTACCCCTACATTTTGTTATCAAACCACTGTAATAGGGTATTGGCTCAATAAAGCTTAAAGTAATCAGATCATATGACGCTCGAATCGCTAGTACTGCTGAAATGCTAGGGAAAATAAATAAATATGTTTTCCTTTTATACAATTTTGTGGGACTGTTCATTTACGTGCGTTTGAGATATAATTCATTGGTGTTGGCATAACGATGTTATTGATTGTGTCTTATTACATCGAAAGGAATAAATGAAGACTTTGAATGAAAATTAACAAGCGAACTGAACATAACAGTAATGAAGATTTTTTAATGATCGATGCTTCTAACGTTCCAGAGATCGAACTCGAACACGTCTGATAAGATTTCAACGACCGTTTTCACGCCGCCAACGCCGCAGTCGGTCGGGTACAGCGACTTTTTAAAGAATCTGTAATGGTATCCCTGATGGCACTCTGCACGAATGGTACAGAACTGACGGGCGATGCTAATTGCATGTTTTAAAATCAACATCCCATCTTTTCACCGTTGTTGTCCGCAAGCCATTATTTGAAATATTCCACCGGTTTTCCTTATTTGACATTTTTGAATTGCGCAAAGTTCAATATTGATGCACGCTCTTGAGTTCATAACGCTCTGTTGTCAAGCGATTATTTGAAAAAAAGGACCATCATCACAAATAAACATTTATTAAGTTCATTAAGTGACAATTTTAGTAACGTTTTATAATACGTACATTTTTTGTATGTCGTTTGAATGTTATTTAATATCCACATATTGAACAAACTGTCCAGATTGCTCTTATTCTTTTAGTAGGTACACGAAAATAAGTACATATTTTGCTGTAGTCATTTAATATTTAATCTATGGAATACAATAGTTTTTCTTATCATAGTAGGAAATGCAATTACAAGTTGATAATGGCAGGTCAGAGATTAATTAATGATTAAAGCGTATAAATACTTGTTAGGTCTGATATCAGATTACATATGCGTAGGTATTCATGAGGATAAGTTTCCATATTTTGTGTTTTACTGTATCGATAGTCAGAAATCATCTGGATACAGGTAAAGTTAGACTGAGCATGGGCGTGTTCTTCTTAAGTGCTGAATAAATGAATGAGGAATTACACTTGTTGAAATTAAAAATCGATGTTTAGTCAAGATTTTGCCACCAAACTCATGTTTCACCAGTTCCTTTCGAGTGGACAATTTTACGTTACATCATGGCATACCGAGTAAATGTCCAATTTATTCTCTCCCCCACTCAAATAATAATCTCTCCCACAATGACTGGCCATGTGTCAATCGCCAATTTCAATTTCATGGTTAGGTACATGTGTGTTGATAATTTTTGCTTCTTTTTGACACTTATTTTCATAGGTTTTATAGAAACAACGACGATGGCTACTCGTCTAGCAGCCCGTGGAACAAAACTCCAAACATTCTGTACTCCAAAGGCTATGCCAAAATGTAAGCCTAATATATTCCTATAGTATATTCGTCAAATTTCACTAATATTGATTTCTTTAATAAATAGATTGATTTTATGTTCGATTTTTTTGCATGAATATTTTATTGAATTGGAGAGAGATTTATTTTGCACGTGTCTCAGTTGACAATGTGTTGAATAAATAGTGTCTTAATGTTATTATTGTGTTTTACTTGATCCATCCAAGATTATATCGAGATATTATCATTACCCGTATTATAGCGGTCGCTCTCATCGACTTTAACCGCTGTTACGTACGTAAATTCTCAGTCTGAAGATGCTAATAATACAGCTTATGTCGGATTTGAGTTTGAGGTGTTTTTGTTTTTTAACAGAATTCGTACAAGAATGGTTTCGTGTTGTAGTAAGAAGCTAAGTTTTCATAAGATACATTTAAGTCATAACGAAAAATTAAAATTGTATTGTCACACAATAAACATATTCCTGCTATGTTTCATCGTCCACCCACGATTGTATGGTAAAAGAGGCATTAAGTTCGCTCTTTGTAACAAACCTTGTAATAAAGGTGTATCAAATCAAGGCTAAAATAATTACAATAAAAAAATAATAAAATAAAACGTTATATATCGTTAAAAAAGTATATTTTTGTCGCTTAAAGTTCAATGATCCGAGAAACCTAAGCGTTTAGTGGATAGGCAGAATGCCTTTGTTCTGTTGGAAGCCCCCACTGGCCTCCTGGTGGCCATGTACCGCGTGGGCTCCTAAGTTGTTGAACTTCTCCAGCTGTTCGGCACCTCCCTTGTAGCCCTTCTGCAGGAATTCGCCCTGTTGAAACAAGAAATAAACGTATTTCAAAGATCATAATATTAGGTTACATATATGTTTATTAAGATCCAGTTACGGCCTTGTGATTTAAAAATGAGCCTCTCACTCCAGGAGACATGAGCAAGAACAAGATTTCTGTGCCAACCTGTTTATTTACAATTTGCGTTATGAAATTAAATATAACTTGGTGTATGGTGAAGGAAAACATCGTGAGGAAATCTGGACACTTAAGAGGCCTAAATAATGTTATTTAAGTGATATGACGCATTATGAGAAGATACTTGTATTTAACAGTGGAAGAATTGATAATTATGATTGGGATACTGCAAACATTTTTCCTTACGTATAACTTGTACAGAAATAAACCCTGTTTCTGCTCGACCTATTCGTAGTTCGGTAAGTGTGGTAGGCACACTATGACAAAATGAGTTTTGACGGCTACTTCGGGTGAGTTACGAATAGAACTGATATAACAACCTGATATCATAAATAGAGTATAAAATGAGAGGATTTCATAATGCTTGTGATTACTATTTGACAAATAAAATGTTTGTTTATCAACCCGGAATCCAACCTTGCGTAATTAGTACCAACTACCCATTTTATCAGTGTCCCATTTTCATATCGTATCGTCTATTTTGTGTATTATTCCATAAAGTAAGCACTAAAACGCGTAAAGTTTCATTTAATTGCTAATAAATAAGTAGCATAGATACTTTTAGTACAGATCGTTTGTATCCTATACATGTAGCAACTAGCAAATTGTTCAAAACATTTCGTTTACATCAATATAAATAAAGACTGTGTTTGTTTTCGTAATTCACAATCAAGTATTACTGCATACTTTATGGACGTAAATGAAATACCGAATCAAATTGCAAAACACTGCGTCTGTACAATGGAGACAATCGATACGGTTCAGTTATCGAACGTTCTCGATAGTTTTACAGACAAAATGCTATTCACCGAACCTCGGTATTTTACGTGCAGCCAACAAGACAATATTCCCGAGTAAAATTGAAAGTAAATAGAAATAATAAATTTATATGGAACAATCAATAATGGTCGTAAACGTATAAAAGTAATCATAATAATAAATTGAGTTATTAACGTGATGAAAATTTTTATCGTAATACCGAGACTTATAAATCTTTTATAGCTATTCAAAACTCGGCATAGGTATCAAAATGGGTATATCTTTTGTTTTTCTTGGTGAAAAATAAATGAGAAATCTCAGGAATAGGTAAGGGCTATAAAGATTAAATCTCAATTAGCTCTGAAGTCTCTGAATTCAAATTGAAAATACCTTGTGCCGTACTTCGAATTTAGAAAATGTTCAAAAGCAAATTTATTTGACAATAATTCATAACACACTTTGTAATCAATTAGGTTGGCAAGCGAGGCTGTGTAATTGAAATTAAGATGTACTGACTAAATAGGCTTGGAGGCTTTAATTACAATCAACCCTATTTAAATTAATAATTAGTAATTAGGTAAATTTAAACGTAATACAAATATTTTTTTCTGAAAATTGTCAATAAAGTTGCAGGGTATATTATATGTGAAAAATGCCCAAAACAGATTATTTAATCTTGATTCATTGTTGATAACTAATAGGTAATTGGTGTGAAATGTTCGATTCCCAAAATAAAATTTGAAAAGTCACTAACCTTATTGCCCTTAGCGTCATCGATCTTTTGTTCCGATACGTGATGTCCCTCCTTGCCTTGGGCATTAGCATCCAATAGTTTTTCCTCATGAGCACCTTTGAATCCTTGTTGTGCTTTTTCACCGAAACTTCCAGCATTTTGTCCAGCAACTTTATGATCAGCTTCATCGTGAGCTTCGTCGTAGAAACTCTCCGATTTCTCTTCTTCATTTTTACTGCTCGAACTTTTGAATCCCTTGCTCACGTGACCCTTTTTGTGGCTTTTTGCTTTCTTTAATTGTTCTTCGTTAGCGCCTGGAGACAATTTTTTTGGTGAATTAAAAGACAAGATTTTTAGACTGATTTCATTTAGGACACAGCTCGGACAATTTAAATGTTGACATTAGATCTTTTTTAAATTTAATTATGTCAGTTTTGTTTGATGGTGTTAAACGTATAATTTCTTAATAAGAACAAATATTGTAAGTGCGAATATGAAATAAAAATTCACATACCTTGCTTGTTAAAATTCTGTCCGCCTTCATAAAATTTTTCATCACCGGCAGCTTTCTTTTTTGCTTCTTCATCTTTGTAGAAGCTAGATTCTCCTTTTTCTGCTTTAGCAGCGACAGCAGCTTGCTGGAAACCTTCCTGGCCTTGCTTAGATTCTTCCTCTACTTTTTTTTCTATTTTCTCTAAGTTTTGATCCGCTCCTTTCTTTTGTGCTGCATCGTATGCTTGTTTATCCACATAGCCTCCACCAATTTGAGTGCCTAATAGTGGATGGTGGTAAAGAAGACCGTTTCCAAGTCCAATACCTCCAACCCCGAATCCTCCGGCTCCTATTCCGCCAAGAGCTGGATTAATTAAACCAACTCCATTTGCAACACCAACTCCTCCTCCAATACCCCCACCGTTGACACCACCGAGGGCAATACCTGTTCCACCTATTCCACCCACACCCAATCCTCCCACGCCCCCAAGGCCTAATCCTATACCTTGTCCAAGCCCGATTCCTCCTAGATTTCCAAGTCCGCCAAACCCTAAGCCTTGACCATATCCAAGTCCGCCGACATTGGCAACCGTGTTTAAAACCGTTGACGCAGCACCTTTGATGTGATCAGGGTAATCCTCACTTTCTTCCACTTCATACGAATTAGACAATGGAAGTCCAGTTTTTAGGTCGGAGCCGATTGCGTCCAAGCGTTCTTTCACATAATCATAGGGCGTCTTTTCATCTGACAATTCTACTTTATGTATCGCATTCGTCACTGTGAACAACACGAAAGTAAATATGAAAAACGTTGTCAACATCTTATTGATTGCTTATAGCTGTCACTTTGCGACTGATGTAATTTCAGAATTGCACCGTTTATTTATAGTAAACTTAAATTTAGTGGAACGAAGCGGTGTCTTTGTGTGCGGGGTTGTGTTAATTTTCGCACAACTTTTGTAGGTCCGTACCCCATGTTTCCTTCCTGTGGTATTGTTTCAAACACTCCTAATGAGAACACGACTGCTTAATACAATGAATGGCACGGAGACCTTGTTTTCCACTTCATTGGAGGCAGCAGTGAGGCGGTTTGCGCAACCATCTATGAGCGACACGTTTTCTACAATTCATTATATCTAACTTTCTTACGTTATTGTTTGCTTGTAGATTTCTATCATTTTTTTAAACGTAGACATCTGTTAAATAATTTTGTTTTTAAAAGGGACAATAAGAGGTAGGTATCTCCGTTGGTTTACGTATTAATTTATTTATTACACTAGTCTTATTTTTTGTTTACCTCGATTTTGTCGCTAATGAATGACGAATCGATTATTAATCGATTATATGTCTAGGGTATCTCTTGTAAATTAATTGATAATTCATGATAATTAAACAGGCGTGAAAAAAATTATGACCTCGTTTCAATTCGAACGATTTCACGTTTTTATTGTGTTACGCATAAAATATATGTCGAGGGCTGATCAAAGGCTATCCGAGCGTGGTGTCAGATTACAACTCGGCTAACGACGAGCATGCAGTAGCAGCTGGCTTACCGAAACCTTTAAGAAGATCAAAACCTTTAAGAAGTAGGGTATTCTAATTGCATTCATTAGATAGGTAAGACTTTTTAATTTTTTTTCATATAAAATTGCGGCAGTCAAATTGGCCCCTATCCCGTGGTAAAAGGCCTACTGCGACTAACACATTTTTATATCATACCCAAGTTGTAATTGAAAAAAAAAACACGAACGAAATCTGAATTATAAATGAATACACACAAAAGCCGATGTAAAAGAAAATAAATCCACTTACTTCTAACATCGTATTACTTATATGTATAAATATGTATAGCAAGTAAAGGAACCTGAGCTAGGCCTTACTTAGGGCATTAATAAATAATGCCTGCAGACATTAGCATTCGTGCGATCTAAAACATTTTACGTTCGACTTGTTCGAGTACGTTATTAATTGTTTTACACATTAACAATTAATGAGTAAATGTTTATGTATTTTCTTCTGTTATCTATTTTCTTTGCGCTATATGATCCAAGGACATTTAAGGTCACCCTTACGTTGCTAACGTGGTCTTTGTTAAAACATAAAAATACTAAGAACTTAAAGCAAACGAACATAATCGAACAAAGTGTTTCATTATCCGTGTTTCTGTGTATATGAATTTCATTAATCGTGTAAATTCTATAACAGATTGGTTTTGACCTGAATAATTTCAAACTAACAAACGTCTTCTGTATCACCGTAAACCTACATAATCCTAAAGGTAGATTCGTTGTTTGGAATAAATTCAATATTAATGAAGCTTTTAGTATTTAAAATAAGCGCTAGAGAGGCTTCGCAAATGTGACTCAGCAATGTGATTATTAAATTTTCAACAATGATTATGAGAGTATGGAGCTTATGAATTATTTAGAGACATACGGCCCGAATATTACGAGGTTATCATAAAACAAGGGATTGGTTTGTATTATTTACGAGTATTACGTAAAAAATACAAGGTATATTTAATTATATATCTGGATAGACTAGATATGCTGTGAAGGTTCGTTCTATGGATTCCTTGAAACATAATTTGGACGTAAATGACGCCTAAAAGTAGCAATTATTTTGTTGGCACTTTGCAAGATTATCTGATAAGGCGCCAGTCGTCATAGAAAAGCTATAATAATATTATAGGGCGTAAAGCTACACACATATTGCTTATCTTAGGCGAATACATTATCGAAATACTTCTACGCGAAACAATTACTAATAAATTGCACATTACTAAAAGATTTTATTATTTACATAAAAACAATTAAGTTGAGCGGTTTTCATATGACAACGTAACGAAATGATTACTTTAACGTTCATAAAATGTCACAACGTTTATTATTACGTGATAAAAGTATATAACTAGTGATTATTCTAATAATATTGCATAAGTTTATTTATTACTGTTGCTCTATTTCATCAGTCCTTGCCATAAATGTTTATAAACCGAGATGTTTTGAGAACTGTTCACACTCTAATGCCGGAAAACATAACATGGAATTAGAACATGTCGGCACTTGTAGAAAATAATAAATTCAAGGCAAAAGTTAAGTCATATGTTGATTTATTTATTCATTTTCCTATTCTTTGGAGTCCAACATAACACATGTAAAAATAGAAACAAAATAATTAACTTAGTGTTGCTATATGCAGAGTACAATGGAAATATAAAAATATATAATAAAAAAAACATAAAAGTTTGTTTATAGCAACAACAGAAAAGTATCGCATGGCGTCCAATCTGAATTGCTGAAAAGGGGATAAAGAAAGTTCACCGAAATACCGTTGAATATTTCATAAGACAGGCTAACTAAATATCGCACACCGAACAACGGGTGGTTAGTAGGTCTTGCTCAGCAACGATCACCCTGTCTTGTTCGGTTTAAAAGACGCTCGAATACGATATGTAAATTCAACCCTATCCAACACGTTTTATGCACTACATATACACTTTGTTTGGGTTGTATGCTGTGTGTCGACTGTGAAATTATAGATAGCTAGCTAAGAAAAAACAAAATTAGAAACAAAAGAAACCATGTGTCGTAAACCAGCCGTCAGTCAGCCTTCGTCATTATGGCGGAGTCAGTCCTAAATCCCTGTTTTAATCGCGTTAAGAGACTCGCGCCTACCGCTATCACGATTATTCTAAAGAAGGGATGCTTGTAATATCATTCTTAATTCAAATTACGCTTAAGATTTTTAAAGAATCCATTACATTTGGAATCTTGATACAAATTTGTATCTATTATTTTACACTTTTAGGGAATGCTACTCATAAAATCATTTCTAAATTCATATCTACGCTCTATGTTAAAGACTAGTTTTTTTTTGGTTTCACAGTTATTTGTTACGATTTGTATGGAATTGAAACAGCTCCGTCGGGTGACAATAATATGAACGTACGAAGTAACGAATCACGTGCGATCCTGCGGTCACGATCGAGTGCGACTTGCTGAATATCGAACGCGTAAAAAACTCCTATTAAGCCCACTGATCAACAAATAATCATAGTGTTAGCTTAACACTAAAATATAGCTATCGTACCTAGTTTAGTATTCTTTATCCTTATTTATTTCTATACACCACTTAATCCTGCGTACCCTATTCAGTTCTATATACACTATTTAGTCTTATATACCTTATCTACCTTTGACTGGTCCGTTGGTGCAGGGGCTATGTAACCTGACGGCTGCGCCGGGGGTTATGGGTTCGTTTCCCGCCCAGGACAACAATTTGTGTGATGCACACAAGTATTTGTTCTGTGTCTGGGTGTAAAACAAAAAAAAATATCTATATAAAGTGTTTATTTATATGTATATATGTAGTTTATCAGCCGTCTGGTTACCACAACACAGGCACTGTTCACGTGCCTACTTTGGGATCAGACGGCCGTGCGTGGAATAGTCCCAAGATATTTATCAAGTTCAACATACATTATTTAGCATACCTCGTATTGAAGATTGTCAAAACCTCAACTCACTAATTAGTCATACACCAGCTACTTGGTAGGCGAACTGACTTACAAATGTCTATCTCCATAAAGTCCCTCTGAGCGAGGACGCTCATTAATTATACATCACGTGCTTTTACTCTTTACATAATATAGCCGTGGTCGTGTCGTCCAATATGTTTTATTGTGCGCCCGTTTCGATCAAATCGAACATATACTTAGAATACGAGAATAAAGTCTGACAGTTTAAGCTTAAAGTGGCATTTTTTTATTAAATATTTTTAAGACATTTTTTACATCAACTGGCGGTTATTTGTCGGTAAACGAAATATAATTTATATTATGGTAACCAGGCACATATTTATGGATCTAAATTGCGATGAACGGGAATCATATCTGCAGTCCCGATACAGCAGTTAGGGCTGTTAAGCAGCAGACCAACATGCCCGTCAGCCAACATTTACATCCAAAACAAGGGTACGATTTACTTCTAATTGGTACAATCGCTATGAGAATGTCAAACCCTACATCAATTGTAATGAGCGTTTAATGCCAAGTGAGCGACAAGTTAAGCGCAGGCCCCGTTTTACTTTTATAAAATTAAAATAAACAATAATATGAAAATACAGAAAGCCGATGAAGGACACGGCACATGAAAATTGTAAGGCTGAAGATTCTATGTATTATTTACCTTCAAAATAGTGAATTTGCAAATTTACAGTACAGTTAAATACATAGGTATAGAGTTTTTGATGGGTTATATTACGACTAGTTGATTTTTTTATTTATCTTGTGTTAAACACTGCAAAATAATATCTTGACTCTGACAGCGTTTTGATATAAGATGTGTATGTACATACATTTAAAATAATTATTACGAAAGTATGATGTAACGGCAATAAAATGAAAAATGACAATATTTTTTAAACGGTTCATACGTGTCTTTTTAGTCTACTCGAGGGAAATAAATTAGAATACTTATGTACATGAAGATATGATTGTTTGCAAAACAAGAAAGATACCTAATGTTGTGATATGAAGATATGATGGTGGGGAAAAATAATATTTGTGAAAAAATAAACAAGAAAGAAAAATAGCGATCTCTTAGCTCACGTGGTGTGCCACTGAGAATATTAAATGAATTTAATACCATTGTCCGCTATACGGGATTCGCGAGAAAACTCAAATTGGATCCGACTCCCAGTGCTAATGGGAGGCCAACGACCGAGCATAATCATCAGGAAATTGGCGTAACAAAAAGGCGGAGAAAAGAAAAAAATATTTCTCACATTTAATTTCGCAATAGAAAAGTTTCATTCGTTCGTTAGAATTTTTATGTCGTGAAAAAAGTAAAGAACATGTCATAAAATAACAAACAGCTCATAAATATTTGAAACTGACTCTAAGCTGGTGTTACACCTGACATTTACGTTAGTCACATGTTGTAATATCAAAGAAGAAAAAAGTATTTTACTTTATACAAGTCCACCGGTGTGTATCTGGCGTTTTGTAGCCTATTCTGACTCATTTTCTTAAAGCCTAATACTGCCCGCCCTAATTCATTGTCTGTTCTAAGTCTGTATATATCGCACCGCCTTCAAGAGGAGTCTGGTAAAGACGCAGGTTAAAGGTCAAGTCTTTATCAGATGTTTTTATTGCCCGAATTGCCACCGATATTTTTTAACGATTCTTACGTAACAATAACAAGGACAGACTTCGTAATGTATTCTATGAAATATTATGTAATTCACGATATATGAAATATTCGATGGTCGGGCATCTACAGAGAATGGTTGATGAAAGAATGACGAAGAGGATATACAACGCGAGTGTTGATGGACGTAGGTGTCGAGGGAGGCCAAGGCT
>DVPR01001326.1:0-11090 GCA_018239345.1 Oxynetra stangelandi | reverse complement strand
GAAGTCCGAAGCGATTTGTATCCGTCGCTGTCCGTTTTGGTAAAGGCGTGAACGTTCGAACACGTCCTTAAATAATCAGTACACATGTTATACAATATTCTCCTCCTAGCATAACATAATTATTATATAAATTTAGCATAACTTAAAACTTAGACCAAAGCTATCTTTAAGGTCCCCACCGATAGAGCACGATCTATATTTTAAGATGCCGACGTCTATCCATCGAAGACTATGCGCCTTTAATTCTGTTTTATAAAACTTTGTCATTTAAATTCTTGCAATGCCGGCTACGCATGAGGAACTTCTCGTACACTTAGAAATAAATATTTAAATAGTTATTTTCTTACACCCAGACAATGAACAAATATTACTGTTCATTATAAAAATGTTTATTCTGGGTGGGAATCGAACCCAAGACGTCCGATTCAGCGGTCAGTTTCGCTAACCACTGCACCAGCAAGCCGGTCGAATTCGTCTTCATTGCTATGATTACTTAGATGATTTTACTCCAAGACAAAATAAACAGACCGGACCATAACACAAATATTTAAAGCGTGTGAATTAAACGAACCCGTTTCCACCGGCTCAGCTGACATGGTCACTAATCACTATACCGACAGTTCAATGAATACTTTTTACTACTATTATAATTACATGAATATAACCGATTATTACTATTAATATAACAGATGTGATTAAAAGATGATTATTAAATATAATTCAAAGCGACCAATTATTAATTTTTATTGTTGTTAATACATTTTGTGCGATAAAAGATTCATTTCAAAATAATGTAAGACAATAAGACAGGATTGAATTAATGAAATCTTTTATTTACGTTAAATTTATTTTTATTTATTTATTTACTATGGCTTACAAAACAGAACACAATCAGTTAAGAATTACAACATTATAAATCACAATTTTAGTATCCAGATCATATTCCTAACTTATGAGTACACTTCAAGACAGAATGGTAGAAGCAACAGTGTTAAAAATGAATGAGATTGTAAGTATAATTTTAATCCTAAAAAGATAATTTATTTATTTTAGTTAAACTCATCAATGGTTATATTAACTGATCAGCCTTGCTAACAATAGCAACGACTTCTTCCCTGAATTTATGTTTTTTATTATTAAATATATCTAAAGTACCATTGTTTTTAATGATAAAGAGGGTAAATAAGGATTGTCGAATTAAAATTCAAATTAATTTCTCTTCCGTAGTCTTGAAATATTTAAAGATTAACGTAATATGTCCATACCCACACCTATCCAAAGAAGGGGCGCCGTCGCTATCTTTACTAGGGAAAATATTGTCTTATCTACAAAGACACTGTGTTCCGAATAATATCAGCGCATATGCTTATCCTTCTTGAGAAGTTTCTTATTAGATTGACTAAGCTCTATATATTAAAATTTCTGAGCAGACGATTGTTTAGCCACTACGCTTCTCATATAGCATAAACTAAGGTATATTTAGGTGGACTAATCCTCAATATAAAACTGATTTATACGGAAATAGTGCTGAGAGTACCAGGGATAATTTTCCTATAAAAATGTATATTATGTATAACCTGTATTTTTCAAATGTGCCCATAAAAGTATAACTGTCGGACACCTGGAACACACCTCACCATACCAACATGTCTCGTGAATGAGTGCACAAGAAGCGGCTAGTGGCCAAGCGATTTGTCGCCCACAAGATCTCCACAAATTGTATTTCTGAATTCCATCCGTGGTGTTCTACCACACTCTATTCAAGAGCAACGTAGATTATTTATGTGTAACTGTACACTGGCCATCTAAAACCACCCCAGGACTATAATATTTCGAGATTTTTTTACCTGTTGAATACATTTCAATAAATATAATAAGTACAAAAAGGCCAAATAAAGCCTAATAGTTTTGTTTTCGAAAATGCATACTCGGGTTATATTTTTAATTTTAGTAAACGTAATATTGCAACATTACGACAGACAAGAACGCGAATCTCCCTGTGAGCGTTTATCCTTATTTCCCTAACGCGTTTTCATATGCTCCGGCAAAGATATGGCGGTTGTAAAAATAACTAGAACAAAACTAACATAATGTGGAGACAAACTAGAAGTGGGGCCCGCAGCAAATTTATATACAACCCTCACAAATCTAGATGAACCGTTCCCCGCTCGTACTGTATCTTGGAAGTAAACAATATTGCGCTATAACTTTGCACTGCCACCGACCGGTTGACGCTGGTTTAAACCAGTTTTATCCGCTCCACGCCGACTCTTCAAAGATTTTACCGGATGAAACGTACCGAGGCGCTCTCGTATTGTTTGCTAAGAAATTAGCTGTTGACTTTTTAATCTCGCCGTCGGCGAAAAAACTGGTCATTCGCTAATGGAAGCGGAAAATATTTGAATGCGGCGTTTTCTGGTTTGTACATACTACCTATAGGAGATGAAGTGTTAATTCAACCTGTTGTTGGCCTATATTTATCGAACATTTTCTAATAAATTCACAAAGAACAAAGAAATATGTCATAAAAGTTTTTTATTTTTTACATACAATCGACTAAAATGACTAAGGTTGACGATTTCAATACTTGTAGTACAATGCTGGAATATATAACATAATTTTTGCGACTAAATATAAAAGGTACATGCATAGTAGGTACATAAAATCGCAGTAGGTGGAAATATAAAAAGAAGCTAATCCTTGACTTACGCATAAGGTTTTCATTTACAGAACCCCTTGTTTAACACCTTACAAGGAATATAATGACTTACTTAAAAATAATATACAAAGTGCTTATTTAGTATAAAGAATAAGCTTAATAATATTCTTTAAACGAATTACATAGTTCTACTACCTAATTAGAACGTAAGTTCATAGTGCCTGCGTCTAGCCTTACAAACTGTCCTTACAAGATACATTTTAAAAAGATCTATAAACGCAGAATCCCCTTCCAATAAATTGCTAAGACTACGACAGCTGTTTTATTTTGCACCACCCTAGCCCACCCTCGCAAACTATCCCCCGGGTATGTGTTTAGTTCATGCAAATTTAAACGGCTGCATTTTATTACCTCGATTTTCACTCAGCTGCAGCACGGAAACTACTATGCAGCTGATATATCTAAGTTATTTTCTAAGTGCATAATGAGCATGAAAGTTAACAATAAATTTTGAAAAATCTGTTCTAATATGTACATACATCTGGAACACGATAAAACACGAGGCATTCCAACGAAACCCTCAAGACGAGCACCGCATCTGTGTCTGAACTCCGGTATTTTATCATGTATGTTACACATGATCCTTTTTATCTGGAGGATACTTTTTAAAAATAACGTAACCTGTTGGAGTAGAAATCAGGTTATTCGTTATTTTTCTCACTTAAACTCTGTCACGGCCACACTGCCTGTATAGAAAGGTTGTGGGATATCTAGAAGAATGCGCCAGTACTACTCACGGGTGATTGTCTTTAAGTCCTTCTCGGGGAGAATACTCCCACGCGAGTAAATTCTCGCTTCATGTCTTTATCAGACACGACAAGAGTTGGTCTGAATATTGGTCGATTAGTACTTATACAGTTAAAATATGTGCGACCAAATCTACGAATATTGATCCATTATAATAAATCACTTATTTGAGTTTCTGCACTCAATGTTGTTTCTGGGAAACATTCAATGTATTATCTATACAAAACATATTTCATAAATTAAATAATAAATAAAATTTTATACTACATTCATCTGGTATTATCAAGATATAAGTATCTTATAAAATAGCTAATAATAGCTAATAATTATGACATAAAATATCAATAATTAATATTTTGGGGAATTAAATATGGCCATGTGACCCCAAATAAGACAGAGGTTGTGTTATGTTAATATAATAGCTAATAGAAATATATACAAATATAAATGTATGGATACGTAGATTTTATTACACCTAGACATAAACAACTGTCACACAAACATTTGCTTCAGGTGGAACTCGAACCTAGTAGTCAGAATTACTAAACACTGGACCAAAGAGCCGGTAACCAAATTATTAACTAAAAGTAATAACGAAATGATTCAATAACGCGTACGGAATTATTACCACAACATTTGTGCCTACAACGTTTTCCGGCTCTCGCGCTGGCTATAGTTTTTAATTTTACATTTTATATCATAAGTTCACGTTAGAGCAGTGAACAATAAACTAACGTAAATATATCGAGTAAGGCGGCACTTGCTCGAGAGGCTAGAGAAAATCTAAGCTTAAAAATTAATAGTTGCAATAAGTTATTTCGTGATAAATATATAGATACAATTAATGGTAAGACATTGTGTACAGTGCTCTGTGCGTACTTGTTATTAAAATATTTATTATGTAAGCTTTTATATAAAACGTATTAAATAGGTAGGCTGTGTATCAATGTAGCCGTATAGGGTGGCTACTGAACTGAACTTAACAAGTTTAAATTAACAAGATCTTTTACTAGTTAAATATAAATTTAAAGTAAAATCCTTGAAAACTAACAACTTTACCGTGAAATTTGAACAAGAATATAATACGTATATGTATCTTAGAGGTTTAGAGTTTTACTCTAAGTTAAAATCTCAGTTTACTTCTCTTGAAACATGAGGATGAACCCTGGCTTTACGTCTTCATGAAGTTTGTAGGTTATGAAGATTATGTACTCTGATCGGTTTCTGTGAAGGTGATAGAAAGTATGATGAAGAAATCCGCAGGCTTATATATAAGAATACGGGTTCGATAAATAAAGGAAAAAAATCGGAATGTTTTCTTTTAAATGTCGATCAAACTTATTAGCTATGTACATGTCGACGCAACCATAAGTAATGGATTAATAGGAATCTGCATGATATGAAGCGGCTACCATTGGCATTTATCAGTAAACAAAGACGAACCCTGGGTATTTTAATTGATTACTATTTTAATAATAAAGTTAATTACATGTAACAAAATGTTAATAAATAAATAGCTCAATGTTATTCAAAACCCAAAGTTATTTAAGAACAAACATGAAGCTTATTTAACAAGTACCCTTACCCTCTACATTTCTTATTCAGAGCCACACGCAGCATGTGGAGATATTGCAGGTTACATAGCTACTCGTCGTAGGGATAAAAAACATTAGTTATACGAAATCATCCATGCTAAATTGAATTATTTAACATAATATTTAATAAACATATGTTGAGAAGTGATCATACAATCTTACGGAAAGATCAAAATAGATTAGTATATTTTTTCATTTTTATTATTATTTTAGGTTTTAAGTTACGTATTGCAGTAAGTGATTTGAAATTCACGAGCCCTCACGTTTTCCAAGCGCCCACAAGCTAAATTCACCAATAACTTTTAAGTGCTACAATTTGATTTTATGTACCAAATTATCTCTTAGAGACAAGCGTGTGTGACGATTTAGTTGAAAATTAATAGGCGAACGAAGTGTGTCGTACGAAAAAAGTGTGCCATAGCTAGTGGAAATTCTTAGTCTCGGCGGCCTGCCCCTATGGGTGATAGACGCGGCTTGATGTATGTACATATCTAGAGTCAATTACAAATAAGTGGTACAAATAATGGGTTCCATGTGTTAAACGAAGATGCTGACGGCGAAGAATGAAGACTCTGACGTTTAAATCGAAAGACACCAGTCAGACATATGAGACATATGAGAATGCATGAATGAGCAAGTAGTCGTCCTTGTATGGCAGAAGATCGAGTCACAGCTTGTGGTGATCGTTTAAGACCTACCTGGCTCTTCTTTTAGCATTGATCAAGTAAAATCGTTAGTACCCAATTTAACTCCAAAGATACTTAATAAACAATATAATAATATAAAAACAAGGTACCACATGAATAATACGACTTAAAATGAATGAATTTTTTAGATATTGCTATAAAATAAATAAACTGTCCGAGACTTTGGGGGTAAATTTTCCCGCGTTCGTAAGCAAATTACGTCAGAATTGGAAAAACAAGATAGGCATGAAAATAATTCCCATTGTCAGGGGAATCAACTTATTGAGGGGAAGCAATTTGTACTGGGAAGGACCCAATTTTTTTTCTTCGCCCTTGAGGAGAGCGTCTTTGATAACTCCCGTCCCGGACATAAAAATGATTCGAAGTAATCCATTTGCATATCATGATCACGATGTAGGCATTACAAATACATAATAATTTTTATTAAATTTTATTTATTGACTTTATTTTATCATGATCTATGCATGCATGCAGCATGAATAATAAGCTATCTAATTGCTCCAAACAATATCTGCCAGTCAACCTTTAGAAAGCAGATACCAAATAGCGAGCACTTTATAAGAAAAACTAAAAGGAAATGATACATAACTAAATTACAAAGAATCAATTAAAAAATATAATTAAAATATATACTTATGACTAGAGAATGCGGACTATAAATTATAAACGAATATAAATATGGAACATAGTTGTTTTTCGCTTTACCATAGCACTCAAAACGTACATTTTAAATTACGTGGTTTCTCACATAAAAGTCACGTGAGCTTTTGTTGCCAACACCGTCAGATGGTTAGTGCTAGTTGTAGCCTGATGGCATCTTTATTGAATGAAAATGCATTGATGCCCGGGAAATGTTAGAAAGTGTGAATATCTAAATGTCTCTTCTCATTCAACTTCTTAAACCAAATAATACAATAATGGGTATTGAAGGCCAATTACAGGTGCGGTGATAATACTTCTACAATTTTAAGTGTGTATATCTATCCGAACTGAAATAAATGTAAAGGTTAAAAAGGCAAAATCTTGCGGCAAACATTTAATTGAACAGACAAGAAAATATATTGTATAGGCATTGCGTATACGTCATGAGTCTGTGCGAGGGACCGTGTGATACAATATTTTATGAGAAGTCTCAAAAGACCTATTCTAAAATAAATAGAGCACGGGTTCCCGTGTCATAACATAGAAGTATATTTTTTGAAGCGTATAGTTTGAAAAATCCAAAATTGAAATATTTCGAATTAGAAAATCTCAATTGGGAAATTTTAGACAATCCTATCATTGATTATTTCACAAGATTTTAACCAAATATTACGATGAGGGATAGTTAACAAATCCATCGCCCGTTAAAGATCTGCTGTGTTGGGTCCTGCCTCAGGATCTGATTGATGTTTCTAAAATCTTAAACAACAAAATATCTTTGAATTGTGAATATTTACAATATCCATCTTATACACCATATTTGGTGCAGAAATAGTTATAATTTTGACATTCAAATAATATAAGCCTCAGCTTCAAACTTATGTATAGCGAAATTACGATACAAACAAAATAAATCACACAGATAAGCAATAACCAGTTAACGGACCGCTCGAGACTACGTCATTAACCGTTTCGTTAATCATCATTACATTGTTCACGATCACTCACTGCGTTCTGCTTTATATTGAACGATGTCTCTTATCAACGACTGCGTAATTACTCACGGTGTTGTTGTGACACTACGAAGTGATTAAAATAATAATTAAGCTTGAAAATTTCACATACGGCGATAAAAACGCTAGCAAATTCATGTCGCCGGCTCTGAGTGAGTCGTGTTGTTTGTAGCTAAAGTTTGTTCATTTGTTCCTCATTAAATTGTCATTGTAAATATTGGTGAAGTCATGAATTATCAGAAATAAAAGTTAATTTATTACAACTTTGGCGAGAGCAGAAAGTATTTTCTATATTGTTTGGCCACATTACTAGGGCGGTAACATTTATTGTACGTTAACTTGTAGGCCCTAAGACAAAATCCGATGACATTTTTAAAATTAACAAGGTGTTGGAATTTGCTAACTACTAGAACATTTTTGTTATGTTTACCTTAAACTCTTATCTACATCAATCATATTTTGTATTTATATGTTATAAAATTATTTTTATATTGTAGAAGCTCTCGATTGCTGAGGTAACCACCACTACACCTACATATTTCAGATACTAACCATACACATATGTTACGGTTCAGATATACCAACTCATCGATAGTTATTACGGGCTGAGAAACAATCATGTTTGATAATTAATAGATAGCAGTGATAGCCTAGCGGTTAAGAATTCAGCTCTCACACTGTGAGTTCTGGGTTCAAATCCTGGCGAGCACCTCTTTCTTTATTATGTGTGTTTTAACATTAAATATCACTTTCTGTAGCGGTGAAGGAAAATGTCGCAAGGAAACCTGCGCATCTTAGAAAAAAAAAATCTAATGTGTGTGAAGTCTACCAACCCGCACTTGGCCAGCGTGGTGGACTATGGCCTAATCCGAGAGGAGACCCGTGTCCAGCAGTGGAACATTCAATGGGTCGATGATGCTGGCATCTATTTATGAGCTACAGTGACCTCATCACATCAGGTGGTCCCATTCTACTATATGTATTATTATCCCTTGATATTGTGACATTAGTATGGAGTGTACCTACTTACGCAATATGCTTTTTAATGCACCGTTATATTACAAAATACGCTTTGTAAAATCTGTTCGCGGCCATTTTGTACCGAGTCCCCTGGTGGTTATCGTCTCATATGAGCGACGTAAGCGGGCGTCCCTCTCCGTCTTAAAGAATTCAAATTACGAATTTTATGACAACGAAATCCGTTTAATGTCTGTCCACATAAAGGGGAATATTTTATGCATCTTCCTAACAATATTAAAATGTTAGGAACGCTGATTTGAAATAGATGATGGAATTAAATTTTACAGTTTTTAAGTGCATTGCAACTTAAAAACTTTAGATTGTTGCAAGGTAGGCCCACAGACAGCATTGATTTTTTTTCGTGCACAAGTCCTACCTCCACATTCACTAGTTTGATTCATTTGTATTTAAAAACGTTAGGCTTAATTGAGTAATACCTATCCACGGGAGAGTGTACCGAAATATAGTGTATAATAAAAAAACCGGACAGTTGTAAAAATGTCGGATAAATGATTAACTGTAGTTACTGAACAGCATTCGGCCTATATTCTTATGTGATATCGAGAGAAATATATCTATGACTATGCTTTCAGTTACTTCGAAATACACTTTGCTTGCTATCTCTGGAGCCTCCAAGACAATTTATAATAATAATCTCTATAAATCAATAAATAAATGTGTCTCATTTGCGCTATGATACTATAACTCAATAACAGAATTTATTCCTCTCCGCACCTTAAAATTTATGATTGCAATTAACGCAAAATCTCTGTAGCCTATATTTCCCTGTAACGAAGTACTTAACACTCAGTAAAGAATTACAAATGTAATACAAGATTAACACAAAAGGTTATCACACCCTTTTAATGTCCGACAAAATTTCTACCGAAAGGAAAATGTTTTACGAAAAACCAGGATCGAAGCGTTGTTAGGGGAGGCAGAAAGAACTATATTACTCCAACGTGGGTTGTAATATAAGGTGTAGCGGAACATATTTCGTTAAAAATTGTGACTATTTCCGTTTTTGAACTTGTACAAAATATATGAACTATTCACCTTATTGATTTAATTTCATCTGAACAGCGGAAGTCAGAAGTAGTGGATACAATTGTTCTATTGAGCCTACCATTCAAGGTATATTTGTGATACCATTTTGAAGACTCAGTCTTCAAATGTCTAAAATCATTTTCTTACATTAACATTGTTTTTCGAATAAATCATGCTTGCTGCTTATCATCAATTTATAATCATATAAAGTAATTATTCTAAATTCTAATTCTAAAGAAATTTAACTTCATATATGATATCATATTTCTATATTGTTTCAATTATTCAAATCTTTTCAATATTATCGTTAATTTCAATTTACTTAAAATATTGATCCATATAAACTGTCTGCCTTTTCTTTTCTTTTCTTTTCTGACAGCTAGACACAAATAACTTTAATTCAAAGATGATATTAAATCCGCTCACCTTTTAAAACTTGTCCCAAACGAGTATTCCTATCTACCCTCAATCTACGATCCAACACGGAACACTTAATGTTGCTTAAATGCGGGCTGCGATTTAAGTTTTTGTACTTTATCGTACGATTTATTGGCGGTAAAATTAATTGTGAAGACGATTAATGACCTGTTATCGGACATGCATTTTTTGTCGGTTGTCGACTTAATGTTGACCGACTTTTTAAAAATAAGGCCATGATAATTCAAATGTTTCTTTCGTGAAACACTTAAGTTATACTAGTAATATTCATTATTAAAATATTCGTATCAGGTACCTACTTATGTAGGTCTTCGAAAACCATTTGAAAGCATTACTCTGTACTATGAGATATAAATATAGCGTCCTCCCGAAAGAAACATGTACAGAGTTATTTCATTATAATAATAATGTTTAATTATTGAAGTTTCCATTTGTAATTTTTTTCAAGCTATTCAATGAACTCTTACTGTTAATATAATTAATAAAAAAATATTTTAATACAACTTTTACAACTTGAGAAAAAGTGGTAAAATAACACAAATAAAGTATAGCCTATAAAAACCATTTCGTTACAATTACGAAAGAAGGAAAATAGATTTATCAACTTTGACGCTAAATGTATTTTAACCTTAAACAGTTTTAAGTTAACAACTGAAACAATGAAACGCTTACCTGCGGCGGGCGACAGCTTGGTGACGACACCCCACCGCGATTTCCACTGAAACAAGAACATAAATATTTGTTTATTGCGATTAAGGTGTTCCAGACTTGAAATTTATGATAAGTTTGTGTTAAAAATGGTTATATTGTTGATAGAAAGTACTGCTGATTTTCTGAGCATTTAGTTATCAAATGTTATTACTTTAAAGATATAGTTTATTGTATTCAATAAACTATTACCAAGTATTTATTAGTAGAAACACAAAGTGTGATTTGAAAACTACAAAAGGGTGGCTTATAAAATAAAAAACGATGCACTATCAATATAAAAGTTGCAAAGTTTGTATGATGTGTAACAAGAAAAGATCTAGAAACAGAGAAAACTAATACACACATATGTACAGAGACATTTAAAGGGGAAAAGGGAAGAGAAAGGGGATGCTTCGATGGTTCGGGCATCTAGAGAGAATGGATGATGAAAGAATGACGAAGAGGATATACA
>DVPR01001325.1:0-11093 GCA_018239345.1 Oxynetra stangelandi | reverse complement strand
TTTTTGTTTTGTCATGTATGAGTTAGTTAGTGTAATTGGACTTGTCCGTTCTAAGTAACTATAAATAAATAAATAAATAAATAAGCAAATTAAGCGAACATTATGACAAGTGATTGAGCAAGTGCAAGTTTTTGACGTGAATATAATTTGAAGTTTCATTCTTTCGCATATAATTTCGTCCATCTCGTACCCAAACAAAGCTATATTTGAATTCCTTGGCCTTCTTACGAGCAGCTGCATGTAGGGCTTTATTTTCCGAAGTTAAGTGTTCAACAACATCAATAGGCGATTTCTTTGATCCACTGATACCTAAGTGGCTAGTATTCAATTGCTGTCCTGGTTACTTCGGTTAAACTTTTTTGTAGCTGCGAGGAATTCATCACGCAGGCTACTAAATCTGAACAATATGGACCGCGGGCGAGGACTGGTGTTGTTTAATTTTGCTACCCTGGAGCAGTAATGAATGTTGGATTCACTTAGGGGACCCTTAATTATTTTTCCTAGTTGCTGCACGGTGTTAATCGGGTTTCCTGTTTGTTTTCTGAGACACATTGTATTTCTAAATTCGATGAGCGAGTATGTTGGTCAATCTGCGCTAGTCTTGACGATAACAAGTTATTGGACTCCTTTAATGTTTTTTTTTCTGACACTAAACTTTTCAATTGCGTAGTGTGAATAGCTTGGTCTGCTTTGATTTTTGCTAATGCGTCGTGGTAGGCTGAGATAGACACTTCAATAACCGATATAGCGTTGCGAAGTTCCAAAAGCCGGGGTCGGATTTGATTGTTAAAAGCATCTTGGAGCTCAGCGCGAATCATATCGCGGATGTCATTAGCGCACAGGCAGGAGCAATTACCGACGTTACGGGATTTGGTCCATTTAGTAACATCGTCGAGCTCGAGCTGCGGTGACGGAGTGGCGCGTACGGGTGTGTTCGAATTGTCGCCGACCTTACGTTCTTTGCTACGACCCATCAAACAAATCCAATTGCGTTTAAGTTCTGTAATTCGATTAATGCTATCGTAATCGTTTTGAGGGATATTAACGAAGTAATGGTGATATTGCGCGTCCTTTAACTCATTAAGGCAACCAACGCATGCCTTTGAGCTAGCCATTTTAAATAAAAGTCGTTTATGATGCACAGCGATTTAAATCCCGAGCGCAGTATCCAAGTCCAAAACAGCACAAGTGCCGCGTAGACCGCGGCGCTTACGCGTTATTATCAACTGATTGTTAACACGATCGAGTTCTTTGTTCGATAATTGTAAATACTAAGATATTTTAATGTTCACACAAACTACAATTAATGTTTATTTTGCTTTGATCCGTTGTCACACACTTTATGATACTGTTTTCACAACTTTAAACGTAGTTATAAAAAGAATACTAATTAAAAATTATACGGGTATTGCTGGTAACGTGTGCGCGAGACATTTGGTAGGACATTATTTTATTTGCATGAAAAAATTACTAATTTATTACGTGGTACTTTTGTCCTACAGTTACTAAAAACAAAAATTGTCTTGTGACATTGAAAACTTTTGATCGTAGGACCAGGATGTCGTACCATGTAATTTGTAGGGCAATGTGGGTGTTAAATTATATATATATTAACTAACCAATAGAACAAAAAATCAGCCGGTTAGTAGTTACTTTTCATGACTTAGTTCATTATACATATTGGAGAGGGGTGGACTGTTTGATAAAGACTTAAACTTTGTAGGACAAATATTTCTTCCGTTTATTTAGATAATTATCTCGGGAATTTACAAAAAAAAATTTAATTAGTAACAAATTTTTTAAATTTGTCAAATGAACATATTTCACCCCTGCTACCCCTCTTAGCTACCGTTTACCAACATTGCTGTAAGGAAAAAAGTTGGGCGTCTCGTCAAAATCATGCAGCTCACGAAAAATCTGCTTGTTAGTAGGAATGGGTGAAAATGGGCCTGGGATCCCGGACTATGAGTTTAGTTTACTGTCATCATCCCAATGCATGTTGTCATAAACGAAAAGCAATATTACCACCGTTTGGTGAAAATGAATATTTTATCATTTTATTTATGATACATGTATACTTTTCTCAAATAAACCTTCGATATAATGGAAGAATTATTTTCAAAACATTTACAAATATAATTTATGATTTGCTAAGCTAACCGTACTAGTGCAATATATAATTTCAAAATGTATTTCTATCACAAATTAGGTCCAATCACTCCTGCATATGGTTGCTCACCATGTTATGGACAATTATATTTTTATTATATAATGTTGACACTGCTGTCAATACTTCATTGTCAGAGTGTTGCAAATCAGAATAAAGACATTTGTATGTTCATTAAAGTAAATTATAATTTGGGTGAGGTTCAGACTGATGTAGCAGTAATATTTTGTACAGTTGATGGCGAGCTTGATTTTGAACAAATTATGATTTCATTTTCAAAATGTAATTATCTCATAAAAAATATATCTCATTTTTGGATTCATCATTAGACCATTTAGCCTATCCACTACTTTTCCAAATAATGATTATTGTTGGTATGTCAATATTTCTCATAATTTGCCAACTGGATCTAATTCAAGAGAGCCCACAAATAAATTAATCATGCTTTCAGGATCTACCAGTGTACCAAGGGGTTCCATTCCCAAAAAAGATATCTGCAGTGGATAATTGAAGACGTACTGTGCCCACCCCATATAGAAATGGGGCAAGGGCAGGGAAATGATGATTGGTAGTATTTGTTCTGTGTCTGGGTGTAAAAAAATATATCTTTTCAAGTATATATTTGAAAATATGTATGTAATTATCCGCCATTTGGTTACCATAACAGCAACGGCTATGTAGTTACTAACTTTGGAATTAGATGGCTGTGTGAGGAAATATCCCGAGATATTAATACTATTATTATTACTAATACCGGTAATGTTGGCTAAAGAGTACTATCTTCATTCAATGGATCTCCAAGGAATATGTAGCAGAATTATTTAGATTCGATGTACAACAGTTCGGAAAGGGAGATGGAGGGAGGGAAATTGTGTGTGAGAGAAAGAGGAAGGAGGGGGGGACGCCGAGTGAGTGAGAGGAGGACGACAGAGGGAATGAGATAAAAGAGGGCTGTGCATTTTTAAATGACAAAAATACACCCATTTTAATCAATATAAATCTAAATATTACTATTTCTTTTTTTAAATTAAATAATATATAATTTGTCTGCAAAAGATAGGCATATTAACTGTGTAGCTTTGGCGAAAGCCGTAATTATAGTGGTATAGTATTCGGCAATAGAATTAGGTATAACTATATTGAAGCTTAATATTTTAGTGAATTATGGTCGAATTTCGACCACTATACGACCCTAGTAACGTTTAAAACACATCATCAAAATATACGTAGGAAAGATATATTTCTAGTCGTTGGCGTTTACCGGCCCTAGGGTATTTCCAACCGCCTCTCGTCAGTTTTTCATTTGAACGCGACCATTACCCACGGAGTCGCGCGGAAATATTAAAATTCCCGGCCCGACCAGACTCTGCGGGAATTTAGTCGGAATGCTTTTCGCATTTTTACGCTCCGCTATCAGGGTTCGAGGTTAAGAACTAACGTGTTTGGCAGTATGGGAGCCGAATTCGGATCAAATCTATCTATCGCGATCAATCTATCGCATGTAGCATGTTTTGGAAATTTAATATATTTCTATAATATTTCGATATATATAGGTAGGATGCTCTGTTTATGATTTTCTTTCTACATAAAAAAACTCATGGATCGAGAAGGATACATTTCTGGTGCCTTAAATTACTTTATTAAAGTATTCATCATCATCATCATCAACAACCCATTTACCGTTCCACCGCTGGACACGGGTCTCCTCTCGGAATGAGAAGGATTAGGCCATAGGCAACCACGCTGGCCAAGTGCGGGTTGGTAGACTTCACACATCTTAGATTTTTTTCTTCTTCTAAAGTATGCAGGTTTTCTCACGATGTTTTCCTTCAGCGTTACAGCAAGCACCGTTACAGCATATTTAATGTTAAAACGCACATTGTAAAGAAAGTGGTGCGCGCCAGGATTCGAACCCAGGACTCCCGATTTGAGAGCTGAATTCTTAACCACTAGGCTATCACTGCTTATTAAAGTATTACCTACCAGTAAAGTAACTACATACTTGCATAGGCAAGAGCAAAAACTCAATTACAAAGCTTGTAACGAATCGAAGAGCCCCCTTAAAATTGAATAGCTACTACATACAGCTGGCTTCTTCGTTACAGTGACTACTAAATCAATGTTTATAAACAACATAAATCTGTTAAAATTATATTACTAACATTTCCATACTATTTCCATACGAACATTTCCACAATCACGTCACCATTTCCACTATTTTCCATTATTTATCACAAGACTCACGCACACCCACACATACATACTCGTACATATACTCGTATTACATGTATGTATGTACATGTTTTACTATAGATTTACAATTACTTAATTGTAAATTTATTTATATTTTATTGAACATTTAAAATGTTACTGAATCTGGAGAATACTTCTAAGTATCTTGTTTTAATTTTCAATAGTTACTTAGCATCTCCATACATATGTTTGTTAGACACTTGCATCGCCCACTACTGTTCAGGTTTTCGAGCCTAGTGCTGTAGCTTCCTATTACGTACATTTAAAAATACTAAGAATTGTCTGGTAATATACGAATTATAATAATTGTAAATGCTTCGTATCTAAAATTGTTCTTAATTATTTGAATAAATAAATATTACATTTTGTGAAATATTTCATTAATTATAGTCAAATCATAATTTAAATTTGACTTACAATTGACATAATTAATAACTAGACTTTAAAATAACAGTTTAGTTGATTTTTAGATAGTATTGTTTGCGGATGATACATCACTAATATTTAAATTCCCCCGACTTAGATTTTGACGAAGTGGTTCACTGGTTTAATGTAAATAATTTATTGCTGAACAATTACAAGACAAACTGTATAATGTTTTCGCATCCAAATGTTCAGCAAATTGATGTTAAGCCACAATTGCATGGACAAAAGTTGATACTGGTGGACTCGGCGGTTTTTCTTGGCATCACCGTTCACTCCAAATTACAGTGGGCGAATAGACTAAGTTCTGCGGTTTATGCAATTAAAAAATTACAAATCAAAATAAAAAATAGCCGTCACGCCAGGTCCCTAGCGGGGTTGGCAGAGAGCACCGAGTGCCAAACATCTCTGTCCTTACAAACCTAGCGTGCTTCGTCGACATTCATCGATCACTTCATGCATACACGCCGGTTTCGTAGGCTCTTGACTCCCCATCAGCCAATACGTGACCTATTAAAAAATTACACTACATTTAAAAATTACAATGAATAAAATTATTTGAATTTGAATTTAAATTACTTTTGTTTATATTATTGACGAAACTCATAATCATCAAACTGAGTTTGAAACGATTCTTGACGAAAGCGCTACAGTGCGAATTAGCGTTTTTTCAGTGATTATAATTTACCGCATTAACTGACTTCTACAGATATTCTTCGTTGTGATCTACTTATGTTTGTCTCTTTCAATTTACTTATTTTTTAGAGAGCGTTACGGTACTATTGTCGTTAATAAAACACCAGTCCAGCCGTAAAACTTTTCCCATTTCGCTACCTTACCGCAGGTACAGTAGTGGAAATCCACGGGAGCATTATAATTGGATGAGAACATTTAATGAGAAAACTATCATAATTAGTAACATAATTGCATGTATTTGTTTTTGTAATTTCAGAATAAAATTTCTTATTGAATGGAGGGAGGCCAAGGCTACATTACATGGTGCTACATACGAGTATATTAAATGTGCTCTTACTTTGCCAATATTGGCGTACATATATTAGAAAATAAAATACATACATGTAAAATTTAACTATTATTAAACTAAAAATTAGTTATTTAATAATCTCTTAATTTTTGCTAAAATTTAAGGGCGTCCTCTTAACCCGTAGGTATGTTTTTCCGTATTTTATTGAACATTAATCCAGATACACCAAAAAAACTTTTCCTATATTGAAGTTATTTGCTGGTTCTATGGATTGCTTGTCTTTAAGATGATCTCACGGAATATATTAAAACAATTTCAATAGTATTTTTCTTAATAAAAACTTCACTATCGAGTATATAAAGTCACGAGTTAATAGTTTTAGTTCCATAATGTATGACCATTTTTCCAGGGCTTAGATGGTCGTTCGTTATCTGTTGCATTTCCCCAAAATATTTCTTCATACCTTAAGGTTACTACGACATACCCGTAACACGTCGTAGGTAAGGATATTAGATCAACTAGATTTCGCTAATTTCTTAACGGAAATGAATACGTATTTTATTTCTTACACATATAATCAATGTGACTTGTCCAAGGAATCTTTTTGTTAATAACTTAACTTGAAAATGTTACTTGTTTTGTTTCGTCAATTCGGCTTAGTAATAAAAGTTTAAGGTATTATAATTATTTTTCTATAAATTGATTTTAAAATTCGTAACTTGTTTTAGAGAAAATTATTTTTAGGTGATTGTATTCAAACCATTTAATTATTTCTTTTGTGTATCATTTATGTTATTTTTTTATATTACTTTATCGTCACCATTAAATGAAACAGTGATATTAACAGTAAACAAAGTAATTTCATGACTACTTTTTTGAAGGAGATCATTTATGTAGATACAAAATAATAAATGTCCCAAAACACTGCCCCAAGGCACGCCGTACGATATTGTCCTACATATCTGATTTTACACAAATTTTTGGTATTTGCGTAAATTGATCTCTTCCTGTAAGATGGGATTTTACAAAATCATAAGTTTTACCTTTAATTTCATAGGCATACATTTTACTTAGTCAAAATTTGTGATCTACGTGGTCAAGGGCCTTATTAATGTCCACCAAAAGAACTATTACGGGTTGTTTTGGGTAAAATTTAGTCATCACAATTGCAAAAAGATCATACATAGGCGTATTAATGCACTTATTGGTTCTAAACCCATTTTAATGCAACACGCGACTATTAAAATTGAAATTGACTTGACTCCCCCCCTGCCTAATGGCACGTGACGAAAAGGTCATACAGATGTTAGGTTTTCCTTTGTGGCATTCCTCTCATTTGTTAAATTGTTTGGTTTTGCCCATTGATCCCTATGTTCAAGTTCTTGGTGAAGTTTGGCTATTCCCACTTGAAGAATGGGAGTTTCTTGTACTAATTGCTAACTTGAGCATCCAGGGCTTGTACGGTTATTGTAAAGGTATATATTAGGTCTTAGGTAGTGTCTTATGATTCTTTTAGATGTTTTAAGTTGCCTTTATCGTCTTACCATCTTCTACCAATGCCATCAGGGGTGTCAACTGTGGTACAACGTTATTAATTTGTTCTTGAATCTTGTCTAGCTGATTGGGCAGTGCAGTACTAGCACCTGGAGATGGAGAGAGATTGGATTTGCATTCCGAGCTCCGCCAGAAGTTCCTTCTGCCCCCTAGTTTCCGATGATCTTCTTCGGTGATTTCGGCACAAGAGAAATCAGAGTGCTGTTTGCATAGGCTACACACTGGTCCCTCTGAATGTTGTAATTTGCAAGCTGGCACACGTTGACATTTTTGCAAGACCACTGGGGTAACACAGGTACCGTCCAGCTTGAAAGAAGGGGCACTGGCCACCGGCGCGGCGGCGCCCAAATTGGAGAGCCAATTAGCAACCCTTGGCTGGGCCGCGGTCGTGTCCCTGTACCACGGACCAGCCAGTAGGGCGAGAAGGCGCACCGCCGGATTTTTAGTGGGTAGTCTGGGGTTTACCCGGGATTTTCACACTCCCGCCCCGGGCTAACAGTTACCCGGCCATATAAAAACACAGGTACTAAAATAACAAAACTACGAGATGTTGATAATAGGTAGAGTAATAACGATCATAGTGAATCGAGAGTATATTGACATCTGGCGAGTATACCGACGTATGTATGTATGTAGGTATGTAGGGTAAAATACGTAACCTTAAGGGATCCTAAAGAACAAATATAATTATCCTTTTAGCCATATCAAAGGAAAGGGTTTCAAGTCATGTTTAAAAATAAAATTACGTTGCTTGAGCATTGAGAAATCCAAACGCAGAGTTAAATCGTAGAAGTTCTCGCACTGGAGTGACCTACACGTGTTTGGTTGACTTAAATTGGAACAGCGCTGAATGTCTTATACTAAGGCACTTTATGATATATTAAGTTAAATAAAGTGTCTTAATTAATGTATTAAATTTAATGTTAATTCCATTTTATGCTTTTAAAACATAACGAGTCGACATGTGTAGGAAATGTCGCGAAAAAAGGATCGACTTAATGGCAAATTACCTTCTGTCATTGTAATGTCATCTGTAGTATGTTTATTTAAATTTCGTGAATGTTCTGTACATTAACGATTATTAACCATTGTTTACTGAAGTCTACGGCGCAACCTCCAAGGTTCAATTTATACATAAAATATTAACACGCTTGCAACTTATACCTCAATCTCCGCACAATTCTAAAGATTTAATATTTAGTGTAAAATCTAGTATTTGTTAAACAAATTAAACAACAAAAGGAAATTCTAAACTTCTAGCACTCAGCGCTGTCGTCGCGTTGGAGAGAAAATTACAAATTCTCAGCCATTTCCCTTCGTTAAATTCGCTTCACCTGAATCTGAAATTCATTCCGCTGCCTCTTTATGTTCAAGAGTACTTCAAAATATACGATACAAGAGTAAACCGTCCGGTCTGTTATTTACTAAATCAAATGAAATTATAGATGACTTTATGAATATATCCTGCCATCACGTTAATAGCTGCTCTCAAGTTTAAAATCGAAATATATATCGAAATATCTTCATTTATTCTAAATAATATTTACTTCTAAATTTTTTACAATAATTACGTTATACGTTAATTATCGAATAGCTCGTAAATATGTTGACATTTATCGATAATGTTTCTGTTCTGGCTCGTCTCTGCTCTAGGATTCCTGTTACAAAATATCGCGTGACACTATCAATATCATATATATTCTTGGTAATATATATTGCAACTGAACAGGCGGAAAAGAGTATGGCGATAAGGGAAATTACTTTCCGATTTGAAACCTGTGCAAATGTGTTACATAAACTATTTTGATAACATATAATTGGACGTTGCAAATTTTACGTGACTTCAAAAGAAATATATGCCATCCAAACCAAAGCGCCAGCCAATGCACGTACTCCTAAAATAAATTAAATCCGATTCGTGATTCGCATTCACGCCGGTATTCATAATAGAATACCAGCTATACATGTTCCTACATGTATTCATAGCCGCAAATTCTAAAACGTTGTCGCAGCTATTGTATTCAGCGCGTCAATTATTTAACATTCGTTTTTATTATTTTATGATATAACGTGTTTGGAACCATTTTATTTTATACTCTTCTTTGAGGTTTGTTTTCAAATTTAATGAATTTTGTATTTACAGTTTGGGGTGGCTTTCACGCATATTTCAATTAATTAGCGACGCTGAACTTTAATGTAGTACGGTAATCGTTGTGACACACCACGGCGTGCAGTGACACGAGCTTCCTCCGACTCTTGATGGAGTAAGTGGACTTCTGCTCTTCTTTGGTAGGTATACCTCATCTTTTTCTCGTCGTGTCTTTTGTTATACGATAATAGGAAGTTGGCATTGTTCACTAACTTATCTTGCGCCTTAATTCGACCTTCGCGTGACTTTGCCGCGTGAGCTTCAGATACGATGCGCCATCAGTTTAATGTTCGGAGAACATTACGTCACATACGTAAAGTTGGGCTTAAATACAAGTTCTCTATTTTTGTAACCGATTTTACCTTCTGGTTTGTTAGACATGAATAGAAGATGGCTGTTGTTTTACAGAATGTAAGTATATAAGATTCCAAATTATTTTTATGAGTGCGCAATACTCTCTATGTGCCGGCTTACCATCTTGTCGTTCGTGTATAACACCAAATTTTGATATAATTTTCATTTGTGCCGCTTTTAGACACTAAAACTTCGTGCAGCTGGAAATACCTAAGCACAAGTTTAGAAAGTTCTCTCACCTTTTACAAGCGCTACCTGACGAGTGAGCAACGTAGGTACTTGTCGACTGATGGAGAATTTGTATGTACATATTTGCTACATGCATTATAACTGCATTTGATATATTTGCACGCCGTAAAAGACAAAATATGGAATCATTTAATAGTTCTGTAAAATATTTCAAATATAGCCCCCACCTATATTTGTGCAAATAAACGTCTTTGTATTTGTCTTTGCTCTTTAACTTCAGAGATTAGGCCGTGAGATCTGTAAGCAAGTCGGGACTAATTAAACTTCATTTCGTTCGCTCTAAACAGATTAAAACATTGTGTTCTCATCAGTAACGGGAGCCTTGTGTGACCGATGTTTGTATGTGAAGAGAGCAGCATACAAACAGGCCACAGTAGCCGAAGTGGCCGCTACCACCCACGGTATTCCTTCTAGAAGCTACTCCGAATGGGACTGTTGGAAAAAGATGTTAATATCTAGTTACTTCAGATAACCGTTGTTAATAAGACTTAAGTTAGTACGAAGCCTTAAGGGGTTAGCTATTTTCTAATATGTTCTTGTCACTGTGATTATGAGATGCCCATTACTTTCACGTCTTTCTGTTTATCGAGTAACCGTGCGTACAAAAACAAAGTGTAGATGTTAAAATAACTCGTGCTGTTCATAGCGAGAAGACAAAGGACCTTGTTCCAACTCCGCTTACTTATGTTCCAGTGCATACATTTTCTATTCAAATTCTCAGAGAGCCTTTCCGCTTGATATCCGAGCCTTGGCTTTTTGCAGCTTCGTAAATGTTTACGTAATGTTTCTTATGAATATTGTATTGAACAAGAGATTAAGAAACATTTTTGGTTCAAAATTTGCATGACTTAATATCGTTATGCTTTGTGATGCTTTGCATATTTGGACGCATTGGTCGCAACTTCTAGCTCCCATTCATTTATATGAAACAATCGAGTTATACTATTATACTAGATATG
>DVPR01001324.1:0-11094 GCA_018239345.1 Oxynetra stangelandi | reverse complement strand
AATCTCTTAAAGCATTTAATAAATTTTCATTGTGAATTCAAAGAGTTGTAGTATTTTTGTCCACAAATCATACTTTCTTTTATCTAAAGGGACAATTGATTTCACTTTATTACTATCAATTATTATTGAGAAATATATTGTGCAAAAAAAATTTTTTTTTTTCAATAAAAAATACAATTATCCGAAAAAAAAACTATCATAGTTTCAGCTGGAGGTCTTACGATGCTCCGCAAGATGGAAGCATATATTTGGCAACATAGCTGCGTTAGAGATGTTTTACTCAAACTCATTCAACGTCCAACTTTACCGAATTGCTTTGATTGATAAAGCAATTTTATATACTATTAGCCACAAATACTCCAGGATAACATTTATCAACGTAATCGTTTAATATTTAAATTTTTCATATATACATTAACTAATCTCATAAAAACAATAATAAGAAATGGACGTATTGTGTAAAGGGTTTTTTTTTTATTTTTAACATAATCAGTTCCACGCTAGCAGTGCACAACCCCTCTCTTTTATGACACAATACTGGTCAATGCAGAGTGCAATGAACAAATGGCAATAGAATAGTCCGTAAAGCGCTCCAGTCGGCTCATTGTCTAACAGCACAGAGATGAACGCTATCACATTGAGCGTGATCTGTAATGTGAGGTACAGTTGTTCGGCCATATCGTGAACCTGGTCCACTAGGTACAGGACGACGAACATTACTGACAACACTAGAGTCGGCGCGACAGCGAGGCAGTGCGTCACGCCCGCACCGCTCAGTACGAACGGTATTATCATACAGAGCATTGATATAACCTAAAAGTAAACGCAATGCTTACATTCAAGCATCTATAATGCTTAATAATACAAAAATATACATCGAACCAGTAGCGCTATTCGTATAGAACTATGTCAGCATTGGAGCTTATAATTTGTCGTCATGTTGACTCTATTTTGAAGTACTATCAAATTCACAAAACTAAAGGTACTGCGCTCTAAAAATGTTATGTGGTTCATAACTGCGTATATATTAATTAAACGCTATTAAAACTATGTATAATATTTACGATAGCCCGATTAAAAAATAAACACTTTATCCGTCATGTTGACTGTTAACTGTCATTGTCGAAACTTGTCAAAATTGTCGTAAGCTTTGGACCGGTAGCTATGTCAAATTACATGTACCATATCTGCATGACACTTTGTTTTAAATAAAGGTCTTCCCAGATTCATATAATAACATCGTTTAATACTAAGAGTGATACAAATAAATTAACAATATATTTATGCACAGCTAAATGTACAGCCCCTCTCGTTAGCTATCAAAAATAAATCGAGAGATAACGCTGTCAGTAGAGCAAAATAAAATACACCGTATATTAACCATAACCAAACCCTCACAAGGTTCAAAAGGAAACATTGAATAAATGCACCAAACGTAAATAAAATTTGAAAAAATAGATACATTTTTTCCATAAATAGGGGCACTTTTCTTCGTAAATATAAAATTATAAACAAAAATGAAATTATAAGAGTAGGACCTGTAGAAATGCAATACATGTGTCCTTGGGGTCGTGGGATTGCAATCGGCAATAAAGTTATAACAAGTGCGATTACCTACAAAGCAATATAACAAACTATGAGATCTCGATAAAAAAATTATTACATATATTTTTTATGAAATGTTACGATTAATAATGTTAATATATACTTACGAATTCAACTAATTTCATTATAAATATGTTGTATTTTATTAATTCGCTCCATTTCTTATCTACTGGTACAGAGTCTGTAAAACAAATTTAAAAGGATCTTTAAAAACTATCATTTAATATTTTTAATATATTCTCTCAGATATTTTGTTTGGTAACTAAGCGATTTAAAGCAATTTAAACATTATGCTAGTACTGAAAAATGGTTGGGTTTATTAATGATACATAAAGTCATATTTTTGATAAATCAATCACCATTAATTATCATATCAGACATTTCAAAAAGTTTTAAATAAAACTTTTGTTTAAAATCAGTTATCAATCATTAAATAAATTATTAATATCGTAAATAATTCTTCATATCGTAAAATAAAATTCACTTGTGATATAAAATAATGCCCACTAAGAATGTACACCTTATACATATAAATTACTGGCAGACTTTATGCTGTCTTCTTTGTCAATTTCATAATTCTAGAGTAATAATGTATAATACAGCCGGCCAGTAAAAACAAAAATTTTTTTAAAACAAAAACTTTGTTAATTTAAAATTTTCTCGGTTTTTTATTAGGATAAAATATTAATAAATGTTGACTTGTATTTTGGATAAAGTATGTTACAAATAAAATAACCTATCACGGCTGAATGGCATTTCCATTGTTAAAAGTTATAATATACTTGTCAATCAGGTGTCATTATAGAGCTGATGTGTGGCAGGCTTCTGATACAATTTGGCTATTTTCTGTAAAATGCAGTAAATTCTATTGCGTAAGACAAACAAAACATAATGGAGGAAGATGATCCTGTAGTTCAAGAGGTAAAGCAAACCTTATATTTTATATGTTAATACGGCACTAAATTAGGTTATGTTATTGTGCACGAAGTTTTATTTTTCGCGTGGTTTTTTAAACGTTTTAATATTTTAGATACCTGTATTCTTGTCCCAAGCTTTGGCAGACAAACTTTACATATACCAATATCCTGTGAGGCCTGCAAACAGGGACTGGGCGGACGTTAAAGTGAAAAATGCCTCGGTGAAGCCCAAGAATCAAATGGTTAGGCTGGAGATCGGTCTGGCACCATATAGCGAGAGATACTGTTCATCAAAGAGTGAGCAGATAGCTCTCAACACTGATGGACCGCAGGTATTAGATATGCATGTATCAAACTTAGAACATTCTGTATCCATTCTGACTAATATAGTGCATGAATGTTTCTTAATAATTTCATGTTAATACATTTTATATTCCCTGGTAGTTGTTCTGGCAAACACTATTAGATTTGTAAATAAATCAATATGTAAGTCTAAGAAGGAATAAATGTAAGCGAATACTTTCTTTGTAAAAAATTAAAATATTAAAGATCATATTCTCATTTCGACTATTTACTTTTAGTTTTATTTTAGATTATGGATAAAAAGCTATGAATTATATTATTATGTTACTATGAACTAATATTGTTATGATGATAAAAATTTGGATACTTAATTTCACAATATTTTTTGTAGCTAGCCAGTTAATAAATTTAATTTGAGGTATCATGATACTCAGCAACATTGTGCATGCCTCAGTTTTAAAAAGACAATTTGGGATTAGTATATAATCTGTCCAAAGGTCTCAGCTGAATTCTAAACTAATCAAATCGAGAATTTGAAAACATCTTTTTGATTTAATTGATCGATTGTTTAAATAATAATAATTATAATATTGAACATAATTATGTATTAATTATTTAAATTAATTATTGTTAAAATAATATACACATGTCATTTATAGGAGTATAGGCAGTCCAGAGACAAAGACAAGGAGAAGAGCAAGTATTTCAAACAGGGGAGAATGGACAAAATTGTTTATGAAAGCAGTGCACCATGCACTGAGGCCAGACATTATGCTGTTGCAATACTGCAAGACAAGGAATTGCATTGCACACCCATACAAGGTTATTTTATTTTTATATATGTATTGTATTTCAATTAAACCAATCATGTTTATTTAAGGTGGCGTTTCATATTTGTCATTCAATTCAATTCAAATCATTTATTTCATTATAAGGTATGTACAATACACTCAATGAAAATATCAAAGAGGCTGGGTACATCGGCTTTAAGGTTGGCTACGGTAGACTCTTTTAACTCTCTTTTAAAATCTGCAATAATAAAAAAAACGTTTGTGAAAAAATAAAATATGTTCAATTAAAATTTATAAATTTTTGTAAAGTTATGTATAATATAAAGAAGTATATTTTGGGCTCACACAGGTACTTAAAACTAAAATGATAAAGCCACTGCTAGTAATTGTCCTTCATAAATGATAACTTTATCATTTCACTGCTGGACTTGGGTCTTCTCTCAGAATGACAAGGATAATTAATAACTAGTTAACTTATGATTATATTATGTTATTATTAGTATAAATATATAATACTTTTTGAACGACAAAAGTATTTTTATATGCGTGCTTATTACCCCATGTTGTCTTATACCCCGGAGACTTTAGTAATTTAATCTACAATAAAATTTGAATTTAGTATAAACTAAGGGTGATTGCATGGGTGAAAATGTGCTAAATCTTTGATAAATGAGGCCTGGTGTCTTAATGTGTATGTAATATTCATATTATTCCCAAAACGAAAATGAGAGAGAGAGACGAAATTGAAAGAGATAGAAACATAAAACGTAGCTGTAATTCTTGTAATGGAAATAAGCATTTTTATGTACATACTTTAAATACTTATTTTGTTTGTTTAGGTATAGTTCAGCTCAGACCTACATGTTCGTATTACGATAAACAAGATGTAAGGAAGGTTGAGAAGAACAAAGCGGATGATGATGTGGAAGACGAGGAACCTGAAGCTCAGCCGGTTTGTGATCATTTTCACTAAATAATGTCTTAGTATTAATCTGTTCTGGTATAATTAATATAAATATATGACGCCTGAATGCATATCAAAATTCATCTGAACCCCTTTCTCTTACAGTATATTTATGCCAAACGGATAATGTGATATAATATGACTTTTAATCACCTCAAGGGGTTTAATATAATTAAAGTCTTATAAACTATCTTACATAAATTATGGATTTTGCAATTAGACCAATTATTGTAAAAAAATAAAAAAATAACCGTCACGCCAGGTCCCTAGCGGGGTAGGCAGACTATCCTACTATCCTACTTCTCTGCCTACCAATTATTGTAAATCATTGTTTATACGGTTTATATAAATATGTATGTATTTTTATATAGATTACAGTGAAATTCGCCCGGCAAGAGACCGAGGTGGCGAAGAAAGCGAGACAGAAGTCGTTCGAGACGATGTCGCAGCGTATTTCCGAAGAGCCGTGGTTCGACGCCATGTGGAGAAACTCCCAGAGTTCCAATGCCGAGGTAATATATTATTGATACAATGATATGATACGGTTTCATGTTTTGTTTTTTTTATCGCACTTGTATGATTTATACTAGACTTAATTAAATACTTACTTGGCATCAATGTCGATGGTTGTTGTTCTGTTTTGTTAATTTGACTTGTACAATTTATACTAGACTTAAGTAACAACTTACTTATAATCCATGTCGTTGGTAGTAATATTTTCAATATTCATGTTTGGAACACATTTTTGTTTAATTATTGCGGAAAAGAAGATGTAAGCTATTTTTTTATATAGCGGGTTCTCGTCACATATGCGCCTTTTTTTATATATTTTTTTTCAGTCTTTTTTCTTAGATTTGTCTTCTTTTTTTTTAACGTATACCGTTGTAACTCGTATAGAACTAGTTGTTATGTGACAATCGATTTGCGACCTTATGGCCAACAGCTGGAGCGGCTAAAGCTCTTCAGCGCGAACTCATCGGACGGCTCCGCGCTAACGTTGCCGCCGCGTGACTATGTACGTGCACTGGTACCACCGCACGAGGACGACCAAATGGTTCCTGAACAGAAGTTGTCACTGCAGGATCAGGTCAAGGAGCTGCTGAACAACGGTGGGTGGTCGGCTGTCAATTAAGTTGTTTATAAGTTGCAGTAACAAAGTGTTGGTTCAAATTTCTGTGTTAGAGGGTTGGAATATTTTGATGGAGAGGGAAGAATCCAACTTTTCGGATTGAACGAAAGGACGACCGCTGAAGTAATATGTATTTGAACTATGGAGAACATATATGTTTCCCACTTTAATTACAACCTTGTAACTTGAAAGACAGCTGAATGTATGTATGTATTGTATGAATGATACTTTGCCACTAGCGTCTAAGATCTGACGTCCGTTAACGATAATTGAAAACGTAAATCGTCTTTATACGTCACCGCGTGAGGACGACGTGCGGTTATAATTTATTTGTATAACGTACGATGGTGCGCAATTGCAGCCAAGCTGCTGACGTTCGGCGAGATCCGCTCGCTGCTGAAGGTGGCGGAGGGCGCGGCGGGCGAGGCGGCGCTGCTGGCGGCGCTGGGCGGCGCGGCGTGCTGCGTGCGCGGCGTGTGGGCGGCGCGCCGGCCGCCGCGCCTGCGCTCCCCGCTGCACGCCGCCGCGCGGGACCACGTGGTCAGTCTCCGCGACACCTCACCGCGACACCTCACCGCGACACCTCACCGCCTGCCGGCACCGTGTTGTGCCACAGCGGTTACTGCCCAACCGGTGGATGTGTGTCGTGCTTTACAGCGCAGGGACCGCTAGTAATGGGAACGTCGTGTGAATGGATGCGATAGCTCGATACAAAGAGAACGCTAATATAAGTGGCTCTATCCTTATTTTGGACGTGCATTCTTATACACGAATTATGCAGAATTGCCAATGTTCGTTAATGGGCTTACATGTCCGTTTTCTTTTTATTCAGTTATCGCATGTCACTCCCAGTTCCGTGATCTATACATGTGCATCTATGAGATTAGTCCCCCCCCAGCCATACGACGCCCCATGACACGATAGACGTATGCACTGACATTATATCTGTCACTGCTCCAAACGTACTAAGAACATATAATTCATAATTCTTTATTGTACACCAAAAAAAAAAAAGGAGCAACAAATATTATATAAAACGGACAATAACATACAATAGCATACAAAAGGTATATGTAGACCCGTCTGTCGCTTTCCAGTTGTACCTGTTCACGCAGCACAAGTACATCGACCGGCGGAAGGTAACGGCCGCCCTCCGCCTGCCGCCGCAGGAGGTGCGCGAAATAATCGAGTCGGTGGCCAAGTACGACCCGAGCAGCGGCTGGGAGCTGCTGGTGGCGCCCGACACCGCGTTCGAGGAGAAGGATCCCGAGGTGATGCAGCGGCAGAACCTGTACTGGGAGGCGAGGCAGCGCCTCTTCAACGAGACGCTCATGGGCGACAGCGTACCGAAGCGCCAGCGGAAGAAGTCGCAGAGGGAGTCCGTCGGCTCCGACTCGATGATGAGCCCGAAGGCTCGGTGTAACAGTGTCAGTGAGGAAGACGGTGATAGGAAACGCGCCAAGAACAAAACGGCCGCCGGCGGTGGGAAACGGACGCGAAATATAAGTTTGAGCAACGCGTCCGATAAATGATATACGATTGTCGTTAGGCGATCTATCAAATTGTTCTAGCTTCGTTGTGTTATCGGTTGTTCAGTGTTATCCGATGTTGAGATTATTAATTGGTTTAACTGTGAACCGTTCGGAATGTTGTTGAGAAGTGTTAGTAGTATTAATAGTTGGGAGAATGTTGAAGGTGTGTCGCGTGGGATGCCTAGTTGTTTTTTATAGTTGTAACGTTTGTGTCGTGTTTTATATCAAGACGGTTATAATAACACCTTGCCATCTGACATGGAACTAAGCGGAGTCTGTGCTATGATCACCGGACGACTGATACACTACATACATGCAATGCAAGTATATGCTTATAACGTTATATTTTACACTCAGACAAGGAAAGATGGCTTGTGCTTATCATACAGTTTTTTTTTTTTTTTGCTATAGGCTCGCCTTTCACTGCTATCCCACCTGATGGAAAGCAGGATGCCTATTTACTCTTCACTTGAATAATTCCAGGTTGTATGTGTCGGGGAAAATAGCTCCCTAAAAATTGTCAAGCTCCCTAACCACTGTACCAATGGGCCCGTTTGCACTGCACCAAGGATTCGTGTTAATTCGTGTTAATAGTATTATTTCATAGATAAGAAGTGAATTGATCAATTCGTTAAAATTAGCCTATGAACCCAGGAATCCATAATATTATTAAAGGTCTAATGTGCTGAGGGTATGAATGATGTGACCTTCTTTGTTATCACCATAGATGATTTAGTAACAAAATAGTTATATAGCTGTGTTAAATCTTATATTATGATGTACAGTATACATATTTTTAACCAATCAACCGTTCAATATATCCGTGGAAGGATCAAATGAGCTCATGTAGGTAATGGCGGTACCGAGTGCATAAAAAGCATTAAAATACGTTCTGTAATTCCTTCATTTGTCTATTGTGGACAATTTCTTTAAAAAAGATGCAGTTACCAACGGTTTAGTCATACCAATATTACAGGAGTAAAAAGATACAATCAAGACTTGAAAAGTGTTAACTAAAGCTAACAAAAACAAATGAATTCTTATATTCTTTTTTCTATTAGTTGTCAAAGTAAACGGTATTCAAGTTAACATACGGAAGTTACTAGGATTTTCCCGGCATCGAATAATGTAGTCAATTAGATAGTAAATTCAGTGTCCATGTGTCTGTGTGTGTGTGTTTGTGTGTGTGTGTGCATATGTTTGGACGGTCGGGGAGGATCGACGGTTCGCAGCGAAGCGATATAATATAATGTCACCCCGAATATTTCGGACTAGCTGAAACTTACCGGTCTTTTATCCTTTAAATAAATAGAGTATATATTTTATATGTCCACATATGCAAAACTCGGTCAAATATGTACAGAAATAGGTTTCTATCAAGCGGGCTCTTATTAGTGAGTGTGGGGGAGGACTTGGTTTGGTAGGTTACTTATTTGGGAAAGTATGATGTTAGTATTGTTGTAGGAGAAAAGGTTTTGTTAAGTATTTGTTATTTATTAAAAAAATAGGCTTAGTGGATATTTCGAAGAACACAGGGCAGGTATTAATTAAGTAGACGGCAGTGTTACCGTTAACAAATCAATGAGGAATGGGAAAATTGTCATCACATCTGTTCCTCAATATCAGTTCTCATAATAAATATACATACAATATGTAAATGGTGAGTCTATGTATGTAAGTAGTTATAATATATACATATAACACAGCTTAAGTTAAGCTCTCGTCCATATATGCACTATCTGTTTTAATATCAAGATGTATTTTATAATATTAGAATATTTTTAAAAATCTAATTCTATTTGGATGATGTATGTACATATGTGTTATCCGAATATTGGTGTAAAAGATGGCGGCCGTTTTGTCGCTAGGGTTGTCACCATCTGTATGCGGCGTTGTCAAAATTTGTCGCTAGGGTTTTCACTATCTGTATGTAACAAATAAGTTAATATATAACTGATATATAAGTCGGAGCAAGGCTTTAAATTAAATGTTTGCTATCCCTTTAATTTACACGCCCAATTGATATACTACATATATTTTTTATTACGTAATACAAATATAAAATAGCTATGCGGCCCTCTTGTTAAATAGTCACCGTACTGTCATGTACTGAGCAATGTTGCAAGGTCAATCACAATTAACGCTTCGATCGTTTAGAACTATTTAACTAACGCCATGTATTTTTATGCGCTAGCAATTATCATACTGGTGGTAAATACCGCGTTAATCTATGCATACATTCTACATTCGAATATGCATATTATGTTATAATGTTTTATTTTGTCGAGTAAAATATTCAGCTTGTTGTTTGTTTATATGCAGTTGTTGAAATGAAGGTTTTTTTTCGTCACGAAGATCTCTTGCGTCACTCAGTTAAGTGTCAAGTTTTTGAAGAGTACTTACAAGTCGTGCGAAACATTTCGATACGGGGAGATGATGGGATTGGAGGAGATTGTTTCGTCTTATTTTTCTTTCATGGAATTGTTATAACAATGTTTTAATTCTCATTGCAACAAAGGTGTTCTTTTTAATATAATCTTATGTTACATTCTTTAACATAGTATAATATTTATTTATTTAGTAATACGTAATAAGGTAAGTCGTCGATATGCGAGCGTGCATCCAATAGTTATATTTTATTAGAACATTTTTTTTCCATCAGCTGTTTAATATTAAGTTTTAATTAGCTCGAATTTTATCTTCTTTAAAAGTACATGTATTGTTTTTTCTTCTATCATTTAACATTCTAGTGTATGAAAAGGCGTATGTCACTTGTGTGGTCGCTCGCTGCGTTCACTTGCACAGCGCACGGCGCTTACGCCGTTATTACATCGCATTATACTTTCATGAGCATAGGTTAGTTAAGACATGCCTTCACTAAGCCTTAATGTCTATAGAAATAATTGTTTTAATCTAATTAGGTGAATTAAATTATAGCGCCGGATATTCTACTGTACCATGTATATATGTATCTATATGTATAAATAATCATAATACTTGTTTGTTTGTTAAGAATGATATTGTTATTTAAATATATAATTAGTCCCATATATTTTTCAATGTTTCCATAGGAGAGGAATATTTATGATTAAGAACGCAATTGTCAAACGAAGTACTAATTGAGGATAGGTAACGGTTTTCTATAAAATTAAATCAACATTCATATTATAATATAAATCACATAGAGTTAAGACTCGTAGGCGTAGACGACAAAGAATTGGCAAATCAATAATAGGAAATAAAACTGAATGAATAGAACCTACTTGTGCCGGAGACTACGCTGCAGACTGAAATCGAGTTCTCCCATCAATTTGGGAAAGGAGCAATCGTGTGTTCGTTTCGCAATAATGGAATATTTTATACCTTTTAAATATTTTTATATGGAAATTTGGTACGGTCATATTGTGATTCCTATGTATGTTATTAACTCAATAATTTAATGTCGGAATGTGTTATTGTTACTGGCAACATTGTAAAATGCATGTACGACACTGGCAACCCTGAAGCTTCGCTTGGAGGTATTAAAACAATGGCGTTGTTACGGCATATCCGACTGAAATTTTGTTCTTTTTATGTTTAGGTACTAAGTAACATTTTATTATTAAAATCTAAATTATTTTGTAAAAACACTGTCTATTAAAATTTCGAATGGAACATTTTGTTGCTTATAAAATCTTTTTTTATATTATTACCTTTAGTAATAGCTAGAAATTGATGGCATTTTTTTATAGTAGTTGTTTCGTGTCTGTATTATAATCGAATATTGTATCACATCAAATACTGTTAAAGGTTAATATATCTGAAGTGGCACGTAATTTTGTATGTCAAGAGCCTCCGAAACCGGCGTGTATGT
>DVPR01001323.1:0-11100 GCA_018239345.1 Oxynetra stangelandi | reverse complement strand
TATAGTTACCTAACACATCATTATATTTCACAGAGACAAAATCAATTCTTATCAGACTCTGAATTGGATACATTTGAATCAAGATATACGTTTACAGTGGAACGTAAATAGTGAATAGCGCTAGTTAAGTCAATATCCGTATTATTTTTAGCTACGCGTAATAACGATATCAACAAACGTAGAATCTCAAATGCCTACAACCTCATTACCGTGCAAAGTAGTTCTGTATTATAAATACTTGCAAATATCTACGCGTGACTATTCGTAGTTAGTTCGCTCTGATTGGAGCGCGGAGACGCGAGAGGCAACGCGGCCGCCAATGGCGGGCTATGACGTAACAATAGGCTTAGCTAGTGGCGTCGCCGGTACCGTTGCTACGGCTGTAGCAGCACTGCCTTAGGTGTTAGACTTAGCGTAGAGGATAAACAGTCGTTTCGTAGGCCACATACAACGGTTCTTATACCTTGTTACTCTATTATATAGTTTGCGAGACAAAGTAAAATTGTAAACATTGATACTGTTGAACAGACTGAAATATTGGCCACTAGGATATCACCTGTATTCATTTGATAAAATTTGTAATCTCTTACAACTGGAAGCCATGCCTGTACCTTTCTAAGCTGATCCTCTTTGATTTTTTTAGTAATAATCAAAGGTAAGTAAGGAAAAATGTTTAGTAAGGATACCAGAAGTCATTCCCTTATACGCTCCACCCGAATACAACACATGTCACATCGTTATGTACGTGGTCCTATCGGATCGGCCTGGGATGAATTAAATAAAAGATATTTTAGTCAAAATAATTATTTAAATAAAATGTCAGTGTGTGACACGAGGCGTGTTGTAGACAGCTTATATTTGTTAGTAGCTTCAAAATTCCAATACTGATGGGTATACGAATAAGATTCTATCACTAATAAGATTCTATATGAAATTCTTATTGCATATCTTTTAGATATAGTTTTTAAATGTTACCTTATTGATCTAAATGGATTTACAAGATAATCTAAATACTGATGGCATTATTTTAAAGCTAAGCTTTGCACGTCAATTAAAACTTAAAATTAAATATGGATAATTACATCGTGTCGACTTATCAGCACAACTGCACTGTAATTTGGTTCCAATGCCGTGACATCAAATCGTCAAGATCGTCAAGAAATCGATTTGGTCATTCTACATTAATGACAATGTTCAATAACTAATTAGTGATAAACCCATGCATTCACTGTCATAATAATTCGACACTAAAGTCAGAAGATTTGTTATATAGTCAACATCTTGTTTGAAACAAAATCAGAAAAGTTAATTTCAAATAAGAAAATAAGATGTTAAACTTATATATATATATATATATAGTCAGATGTATACATGTAATTGAGGTAAAATAAAATTTAAAACATGTAAAAGTTGCATCATGTCAGTTTCACATTGTCCCTACGACTGTATTGGCTGTTACCTATTACAACAAGTACTTTAACTGAACAATCCTAACAATCTAGATTGTAAATTTCATTTCCTTTTGTGTTCATCGGACACTACATTATGTTACACCACAAAATAAAGTGCGAAGTCAATTTCTGTGAGTACACAGACGGGTTAATTGTATTGTCAGGTTGAATTAATCCCGAACACAAATTCACTGGATGCTTAAAGTTGTATCGACATGCTTTGGATCGATTGGATTGACTTTCGGCTTCAATCTGACAAGGCAGATTAACGTTGGACGCATATCAGAATTTAATGAATAAGTACTTTTGTCCGTTCAGTCAATACTTAAGAGATAATATATACCTTTATACTCTCTCATACTGCTACTTAATCGTTTCGGGCCTTCATTAGAAAGGTTTCGTATAGCACATCAATAGATTAGATGTATGATTACAAATAACTGATTAAATTTGATCGATCGAAAATTATTGAAACCTCACTGATTTCTATTAAAAACGGCATTTATTTTTAAGATGTTTTTAATGCAAAAGTGATAATTTAAAAAATATGTTAGTATCAAGTTGTGGACTGGCTGAGAGGTTTGAATATAAAGATAAAAGAGATGACATAGATAGATAGAGAATTAAAATGTCGTTCAATTTTACAGCATTATTCTGGTTTTTTTTAATATTCAGAAATTATTCTTATATATATGTAACTTTTGTAAACAGTTTACCAATTACATAAATTTTCTGACGTAATCAGTAACTAGTTACAGTATCCAGTGTTCAGTAACAAAAAGAAAAAAGCTTAACCGTGGCATGCGAGCGTTAGGTATTTTTGTACCGCATAAATATTGAAACATGTTTCTGTCGACACCCCGGCATAAATTTAATAATTAAATGCAATCTAGCCGTGGGATCGAAGGAATATTCTTTTGATGAAGCCACGCTATTTGTTTGATCAATGAATAATCGACATAGATGAGCGAAATAAAAAAATAAAACTGGCAACACTACACTGCGTGAACTTAATACAACAGAAATAAATAAACCGGGCGCTGTAGCTACAGCGCCGAGTCTACGCCCAGTACAGTTACACAGATATTTATCGAGATAACATTATCGTAAATCATTTGACCTTTCCCCATATTAAGGCTTTGTACTAAAGTTTTTTTTACAAACTTAGCCACGGCGGAGGTCGTAACTTTTCGCGGGATAAGCTGCGTTGAAGAATTAACATTAATGCTTTTGTTTTATTTTGCGCTGTCGCTCGAGGCGGTCAAAGACATCAATATCACTACAGAGTAATGCTAAGCGTCTTTCAATTTTCACGACGTTAATTACAATTTTAATCAAAGTTATAATTAGACAAATTTGATTAAAGCTATCAATTTCAACACTGAAAGAAATATTTTACATTTTAAATAAAAATACATACATATATGAATTGATATGAAAAATGTATGAGACAAATGTTCGATTTTTCATTTATACCTTGGTTATTGTTGGATTCAGAATTTGTTAATAAGCTCATTTTATTATCATAGCATAAAAAGTGTCCAATTTATTTGTTGCGATCTATTAACGTTTCATTTCTGGTCACTCTGGTCACCCATTTGAACCGACAATGATTTTCAGGTAAATTTTTGTTTAGGTCAAGCTACAAAACGCTTATAAGTGGACTAGTAGTGGACGCGTAGAGTGTGTCTAACACTTACCAATCCTGCTACTGGCATTTAGAGATCGTTGTCGATATAGTAACTCATTATTACGCGAACACGCAATAAACATCGGTTAAAATATAGCTCCTTCTCCGTATGCAATACCAATACAAGTTAATGTTTTAATAATCAGAGAATGAGTAAAATTAGAAGAAATATCGCGACGCAAGTGCTACATAGTAGGCGCTCGTGGCTCGCCCCAAGCGATTGCGGCTGCGAGTGTACTCGAATGCGTCTGTCGCGTGGTTACTCGCTATTAACTGTGTCCAGCCACTTGCTACTAGTCCTGGTAGGTATCCTATAAATTACACGAATTATACGCCGTGGCGGCGGACGCGAGCATGTGATATATTGTGGAATGGCAACCGCGCCGCACGGCACGGCCGCGGTGTCAGCAGACGCAAAATTATACACCCAACCGCGATGTTTGCGCTCAACATTACTAATGCCCGTATACACGGTGCGTCGCTTTTTATTTGTGATTGTTATTTGTTAAATGATAGCCTGCTAGATCTCTGAAGACGAACTGCACGCGGCCCACTGTTATTTAGAGGACGGGACCGCCGAGTGGCGTTCGTTTCGATGACAATCGGAATCGGTCCGTGTCGTGCGTGTTGGTTTAATATTGTATGTTTGTAATGGCGGCTCGAAACAAATGTTTTATGATGTAAATTTACCGATTCATGATAAATTTATTAACACCATAAACAATTATTCACATCAGCGGTCTTCATATACCATTGCAGAAGACCCACTTCGAGATCGTTGCGAATTATATGACGAATCGATACGGTTATTAAAGATATCAATAAATTCAGTGCATGACAACATAATTATAATGAAGGCCTACTAAAACGTCTGAATAATCAAAGGGGCCGATAACGTCGGAGGTTCTCTCCTTCCATCAAGTGTAAAGCTGCGTAATCCAATTAAATTGTACATTTAAAATTATATTACATATTCCATCAGGACTGTCACATAATGGACCATTTGGTTTTCTATTTGAGTTTATATATGGATTTTTTTATGTAACTAATGGTGAGAAAGTATGAGTGGACTTTGATTTATTGACTGGTTTAGTTTTATTCATTTCGGAAAATACCGAAACATCTCCACGTAATTATAAATAAAGAGCATATATATTAAATAATAAACCACATATTTATATGAATAACAATTCGAATACAGGCGAAATTAAAACGCGTTAATTCAGATGTGTGTAAAATGTATTTGTATAAGTGCGGTTTGATAAGCAAGCTCACATCTCTAAACTGAAATAAATATAAACAAACTAATCTTATTTATTCAAATAAAAAGCAGAAAATCTTTACGAGTTTAATAAATGAACTGTGAATAAACAAAAAATAAACACTGAAAAATTCTATGTTAATTTTAAGGTCCGTTATTCACTTACCTTGTACAAACTCAACATGATTATATCACCTGACGCATAATTATGCGCTTGTAAAAATGTGTGGGATAATAAATATCGTAAAGTAGCATTTTGTTATTAATCAATGGATCTTCAGGCATTTCTCGGTGCTTGATTTCAAAGCTTCATCGTTACTTTATTCTACGTTAACGTACAACGTGTACGTTAACGTCTAATTTTCTACATACAAACAATTAACATCATGTCATTCCATTCAACATATGATTCCGTTTAATACTTCATCAATTTAAATGCAATATTGAAAATCACTTTTATGCATTGAGTACATCTAGAAAATATAATTCTACTTTATAGTAAACTAGAAAACTCATAGGTAAAGTCCTATATATCTTTATGTGTCGCCCTCTACGCCGATGACAGCAAACACAATGTGTTTGTCAAACATTGTGTCGATTTTAGTTCCGTATTAATAAGGGATGCACGTAGATGGCGTCAGTGTATTGATATAGGGGTGAATTAGTAAAAAGTATTGTTGAAGAACATCTTCTCCAAGTATTTACCGATTTCTATTTTATTTAACTAACTTAACCACTGCAGACGAGCAAGATTTCGTAACAATTCTAGAAATATTGAGTTACTACTTTAAATAATACGTTGGTTAAAAGTGATTAAAATCAATGTTTTGTCAGAAAGTCTTGACGAATAGCGTAAAATAATTTTGTAGCATTTTCATTTTTTTAATATTTTCAATTTATTTAATACCCAGGCTTAAGATATTATTTTGGATTACCGGACCACAACGTTATCTCGATCAATTAGACCACGAAATTATGAAAAAATTACAGCTTATTTCCATTATATTTCAGGTTCAACTACAATAAATAGAACTTATAAAAACCATTAAGTATAAATGAAGCAACATAATATATTAAAACAAAGGTAGATAGGTGTTAACTAAAAAAACACCGAGTAGTTTGTTCATACATTAATAAATTTAATTAATAAATAACAGCAAGCTTCTCATAAACGTACGAAATGTATGAGTATTGTTTGCCGTGCACAAATGGAAATTTCGTATAGCGAACGTCATTGAAATCATGGCGTTCGATGTTGACTGAGTGACGCGGCGCTCGGCAAGAATGGTGTCGCGCACGCCACCGGCGGCGCACCTGCCGATAGCTTGACGCCAGCAGCTCAAGCAACCCACTGAGGGCTACGCTTATATTTAGCTCAGACGTGTGTATAAACGCAAATAAACGCTTGCGTCTTACATAAAATTACCACCATTAAATTGCAAGCAACGTCGACCGAAGCTTTCTGTTTACGTATCTAAATGGAAAACGTATATAAGCCTTATCATTATTACCAGCGTATCTCCTATCTACTACTTAACTCGATAATCCAACACTTTAATTAGACACAAAATAAAAAAGGCCCGGCACGTCATAGGATCTTAGACTGAGGTGGGCATTGATGCTGCTGGGTGCACCTGCCCCGCATCTCGCAAGCGCAATGTTCCCATTAACCACCCTGATGCCTTCTGGACGGCCTAGGAATCTGTTCATTATGATTAGGTTGATAAACATACCGCTTAAGTTACAAATTAGGCTACGAAAATGTATCACATATCCATTATACTATGCAAGTATAGATTTAATTATCCATTGAAATAAATTGTTTGCAGAAATGTTTGGCACTCGGTGGTCATTGCCTACCCCGCTAGGGACCTGGCACGACGATTATTTATTTATTTTATTTGAAATAAATTTAAAACGACAAATTAATACTGACTACTACGTTCAATGGGAATAATTTCTACATAACATATGTCTAGGGTATGTAACACGTAAAACAAGGTCATTAACAACGGAATATCGTCGTCGACCCGTTTACAGCACCTATTCTGCTTAACGATTTCTAAATAGACGATACGAGCAGATCTCGTCTTCCGAACAAGGTAATGGACAGGATAATTATGCGCAACAACGTGCAACAATAGCGGCGCGAGCTTCTCGCTGGCTCTATGGCATAATAAGTGCCGGCGTATTTTGATCAGCGCGCAACAAGTAGCAGCGCGGGCGGCGGGGAGGGCGGAGGCCCGTGCGAGTGCGCGCGCGCCCGGCACGCGCCCCACCGCCGCCGCTCGGCGCGCGCGCTACTTAGTGTCGGGGGTGCGCGCCACCTCCGCCAATCCACCGGCGACCTCCGCGGCGCGCACTCGTGTGCTCCATTTGACCTACTCTCGATTCGTTTGCTCTCGCGATGCCTATGGCGGCGATACACACTTATCAAAATCTCGGTGTCAATCAGAAGCTAGTGCAGCTTCAGTCACCTTCGCCGAGGAGGCTGGCACCTGCGCCCGTCGATCCGGCCCGCTGTAAGAAGAGATCTTATCTTCATCAGCCCTACCCCACTCAACCTGCTTCTGTGGCTCGGAGAAATGCTCGTGAAAGAAACAGAGTAAAGCAAGTTAATAATGGATTTGCGGCTCTTCGGCAACACATACCATCAGCTGTGACAGCGGCCCTAGCTGGCGGCCGGGGTTCTTCACGTAAATTGAGCAAAGTGGACACTTTGCGGCTGGCTGTAGAATACATTAAAAGTTTAAAGCGACTATTAGACGAAAGTGAGGAAGGATGTTCACAAAACCAGATTGAATTAAGCTTAAACTCTTCAGGCCCGCAAACACCGCCATTATCAGAAGAGTCTCATTCACCTGCACCGTCCCTTATCTCAGAAAGTTCTGCGGGACCTAACTGTCACGATGCTTATGATTCCTATGAGCCAATGAGTCCAGAAGACGAAGAGTTACTTGATGTTATATCATGGTGGCAACAGCAGTGATTTCTGGTACGTAAAAATATATTATTTTATTATATCTACATCAACTTTTATACAGTGTAAATATTTGTACTACACAAACATAAATAATTTAAAAATATTCTTGAAATGATTGCTGTAATAAATATTTTAAGATGGCAAAAAACATACATATTTAATTATGTTTTTTTTTAACTTTATTTTTAACTGCCCAGATTTAAACCGGTATAATGATAAAAAATTGATAAGATAACTACATTTACTGAATGAGTCCTTGGCGTGTAGGTAGTGTGCTTCATCGTCGGATAAATGTAAATCCTTATTACGAGTTTATTTTTCGGCGAGGCGACGTTTATCATTATATTGAATAAAATTCAATGTGTTCTCATTAAAAAATATATTCCATGTTTAAGTCTCAGGTAGTGTCTCGTAATGTTCGCTATGTTTTTTGTAGTGCTTTTAGTCACGGACTCTACTGGGTCAGGTCCTTGCTTTATATTGCACATTTTCAAAGATTTAGGATCTTCTTTGATGCGAGCCAAAAGGTAAACACATACACTACTATGGATACGCATTGAACCGTCGTCGCATAGGCTTCATCTTTTATTGTTAGATCAAATCAACACAATAGTGTCCACGACAATAGGGGAATCTTAAAATACATCGCTCCATAAAAACGTTTGACGGTGAGTTACTATTCGGTCACGATTGTAAGTTTAGGATTTCTGGTCAAAATAAATTTAATAATTTAGATGGCACCCGCATTCGGCCTAGTCCTTTCCGAAGAACGGCCATTATTTCTAACAATCTTGCGGTTCGCCCCGCATGTAGTGGGAAGATTGCAGTAAAAAGTGATGTATTCTAATAACGAGTGGTCATAAAATATTGCTCTGATTCGCTTCAAGTTGAAACAGGTTTTGCATTGTGTTCATTTCTTATAAACAAGGATCGTATATCCGGTCAGTTCAAGCTGTCGACACTCTTAATTTCGCCAGATGGTCCGTGATACATGGACAAATTTGACTCAGTAGCGCATATCCCAAAGTCAGAATTAAAAGTTCGCAAAAAACCATTGCGCTCGCTTCACCGCCTATTAATTTATTATACCGGAAAACGAAATCTTAAGAGGAAATAGAAGGGCGAGCGTAGCACACGTGTTAAAATATTTGCCAAGCGACGAGCAAACATCTGGGGCTATCTATCCACTTTTCATGAGAGCACATGTATGTATGTATACCTACACTTGCTACGACACCTATCAGCACCGTTCGGAACGTAAAAATCTGGTTTGGTAGCGCGCCTTTACCGCGAAACATGAGTTAATCCACGAGTAACTCGATTAACGTTGTTCTTTCTTTTACAGGCACTGTGCTTTACGGAGATCAAAGTGCGGCCATTACGCGGCTTGTTGATTGTGAAAAAAACGAGTATTCGCCTCAAGAAGATCCCGAATGCTGTTGGAGCGCGAGGGACTCGGCGAGAACCTCTAATTAAGCGCAATCAGTATATTCCTAATGAGAGGGGATAATGTTGGACTATAACGACCCCATCGATGCATTCCGCAGAGCGACCGAACAACGACCGAATACTCCGTTTGCATTACATACATCGATGGAATAGCATTCATTACCAAGACTGAAATGATCACTTATTGTTCCATACAAGCATTTAGTAATACATATTTTAAAAGACTCGAATTATCGCTGTGCCTTAGCCTGTAGCCTTACTTAATAGTGACTTCCAGTAAGACTTAGTTGAAGTTTTCAATTTTAATATTGTTATCTAGTCATTATATTTAAGCATAGTGTTATATTTTGTACAGACTTTTATTGAGTAAGTGCATAAGATTGTTCTGTAAATTTCGAACTGATATCGTTTCGTTACAAAAGTAATAGACATAAATCGTTTTAATGTCAAATACTATGAGAGACAAAGAGATAATGTATGTAAATATATATAGTATGTATTTAGTACCCTAAGACAGATTCCTAATAATTTAAGACGTTGATAGAAGTTATTGTTAACAATCACGACAATACCACCAATAATAATCAACCAGTTTGGTTGCTTAAGTAAGTTAAGAAATATAACATAAAAATAATTCAAAGAACACCTGTGTTTCTTTTGCAATCGTTCACCTATCGCTACGAAAACACTTGATCGTGGTAATTTTTATATACTTCATGGTTTGTAGCGTATAAATAATAAAATAAAAGAAAAAATATTTTGTAGCAGTCTATCGGAAGAACAGCAAAATTATATTATTCTTATGCTTTCTAATAATCTCTATTAAAACAATAATTGGTTTATAGTATTTAATTTCTTATTACATTTTAATTTGATAAATGAATAAAGCATAATTATAGATAAATTCTAATAATGATTTATTTTAAAATCTGATAGTCTGAATTCTATTTGGTGTCCCTTGATCTGAATTCTTTTGAACTCCCATAATGTTTTACCTATAGATGAAGTAGATGATAGAATAGAATAATTATTCGTTCATTCAAAAAAAAAGACTATGAATACTACGAAAAAGGTTACTTTATGTTCATAAAGAGAGTGTGTCGACTGGTTCATTTTATCCAATTGTTTATTATATCTGAAGTATTTTACATTACAACAGCATGGCGACCGAAAACATTGAAGTCCGGATTTGCCAAATTAAAGTAACACAAGAATTTCTCTTTTACACGTGCCTCAGCTCGGATTACACTAGCAAATGAGAATAATAATAACGCAATACCCAAATGGGGGCCCTTAATATCTCGACGTAGCATTTAATTTGAAAAAGACAATTCGCGTTGCAAAAGATCACGTCTTTGGCCGCGCCCATTGAAATCAAGTTGCAATAGTAATTTTTGATAATAGAGGGGAAGCTCGAGTCGTTATGGGCGGATATTTCCGACGGTGTTATTAATTGTTTGAACTTGTTGTCGGTGAGTTCGAACGGGACGGACTAGATGCGACGGATGCACACGTGTGGGATATTCGCGAATAATATTGTCAAGACTTTAGACAGCTCATTAATTCGCTTTATATTAATTATCGGTTAGTATGTGAGGCTGCGTTCGCCAGCACCAAACTTTTTACTGGTCTGACCGAAGATAACTAGTTTTTATTCGATATCAACAGGCGATACAACTGAAGTTGTTCGTTTGACGTAAATATGGGCTGTTACCTCCAGTTATTATATTTTATATAGGTTATTTGTTGTGACAATCTATCATATTTCAATATCGCACTACGTATCATTATAATAAATAGACAAGTGTTGTACATATGTATATATAGGTAATTACTTTTTTAAATATATCATTATCATAGGTATGCACCACTCTTACTAAGTCACATAAATAATTTGAAACTCTTATTAGTGTAATTGTAGGGCCGAAATGACGGCTGTAATTTAAACCCAATAGATGTATGTATACGTACTGTATAGCGAATAAACAACACGCTTGACAAGTTTGTTAATAACCGAACTAGATAACTAATGGAAAGCTTGTTGGAAAACAGCTTTGTAATTCGGCGATTCTTATGGCGACCATGATACACTTTGTGAAACATACCGGTACCGTTCATTGCGTTTGTCTACGAACTAATATAACAAACGCCAGACCACAGTTCCTATACTAGACTTTACTCTCACCAATTAATTATACATACAATCTTTGCTATTATTATCAATAAAGCCTGGTCAGAATATCCCTTAAGACTAAACGCGTAAAAA
>DVPR01001322.1:0-11101 GCA_018239345.1 Oxynetra stangelandi | reverse complement strand
GGTTACGTATTCATTTTAAACGCGAAATGGAAGGTTTTGGATATTTTATATCTTAAACGTTTTTACGTGCCGCGCCTGTTAAGTCGGACTTGACAGCGTTGTAGACTTTTTGCCGTCTCGTTCTCAAACACATGTGTCCCATAGTGCAAAAATACGAGTTGGTCATGACGTGCCAAGCTGTTGAGTGTAATATATTATTATTATTAGAATAAGTTTTAATTTATTCAACAAAACATCGTGATTATGTATACGTATACAATCGTTGTGAAATCCCAGCCGCTGTTTTACCTCCCTCTTCGGAACATATTTAAATTTTTCTCCACTTCTAAAACAATTCATTTTCTATTTCTGGCAGAAAACAGAAGCTCTTAAATTACCGTCTTGATGGATTATTTTGTTAATTGATAGGCGTGTTTTGTTTCGTCTTTACTTAGAACTCATGGACGAGCGGTACAGCCCCTGTACCATCAAAGTGATACACAGATAGACACATCGAAACAAGCCGTTTACGTGTCGGACAATGCATCTGCAACTGAAATTACTGTTAGCTTGTATTTATGTTGGATATTCAATCGATCATTCTTCTGTTAGCTTTTACTTATTTGGATATGCAATCAATCGTTCTTTTGTTAGCCTATATTTCTGTTCGATATCCAATCAATCATTCTCCTGTAAGCTTCTATTTATTTATGTTGGGTGTTCAATCGTGCATTATTATGTTAGCTTGTATTTAATTTTGATATCCAATCGGTCATTATTCTGTTGGCTTGTCCTTATGTTGGATATGCAATCGATAACTATACCGTTGGCTTGTATTTATGTTGAACATGAAGTCAATATTTCCACTGTTACCTTTATTTATGTTGGTTATACAATCGATCATTCTGCTGTTACCTTGTCTTTATATTCGATATTCAATTGATCGTTCAGTGAGACGTTCACACAACCATGTGGGTTGGTACACATTTAACATTCTCAAAAGCAGCTAGCACGGCAATCGGTATGCTTATTGATACTTACTGGAAATATCGAAGCGAAAAGTCATCGTACTTTAGATGTTACTGTATAAATGATTTTGTATTTGAACGTATAATAAGCAAGTACAGAACATCGATATGGGAATTGCGTGTACATTAAATGTTATGTTGACGTGCGAAGAGCATAAATACCTTTGTTCAATGAAATCTTTGATGTTTTCATTACACAAGGACTGGATTCTGAAGTCGTGGTTATCATTATGTAGTACTTCGGTGTCATATACTTATTATAACGGCAATAACGAATCATTGGATATGCGGCTCATTGTAATGATAAATAAATAAATATCTTGGGACATTTCCTCACACGATCATTCGGCCATTTGATCCCAAGTTAGGCGCTTATACCCCTTGTTATGGTAACCAGACGGCTGATAAACTACATGCATACATGTTTATTTGTTTATATTTATATAGTTCGTTTTAACAGCTACACATGGATCATACGCTTGTGCCGGAAACAGAAATATTCGATCGAACCCACGATCCTCCCGCTCAGCAGTCACGTTCACTAACCACTCCACCATCGGGCCATTGTTTATGTGTATGACATTGTGTATGACACGAAAATGTATATTTAAATTTAAAAAAACATCCAAAAATACTGTCACAACTAGTTCCAACTCACAATAACTCAGCCGAAGCTCCGCCAAGAATACTTTGTCACGCACATTTTTTACACCACAACTCTTCCAAACCGCGTGCATTATAATTTGTAATTGAGAGCTGAAAGAAATATATTTAAAACAACCGAAAGCTTTTCATCTACTTTATCCTATTTTATTTTTACATTCACGTTCACACAGTACGAAAATATAAGTAAGGTAAAAGGTTAAGGTACAAACATACTGGTATGTTTTCTACACATATTGCTACTCTGCTGATATATGTATTTACTTGGTCAACGATAATAAATCACAGCATGTGATGCTCCAACATCAATATCTGTAAACTTCTACATAGATAGCTTTCTAGAAGGCTCACTTTAAATGAGACTGGTTAAGCCAGATAGTGCGTTGACGATTGTAGATATTACTGTATCTACTTTTAATAACAGCTAATCTGTTTAAGCTATAGCTAAAACTAATAGTCATACACGCGTTGCTACCTCAAAAAAATCTACGATAATAGTTATCGAAAAAAGCAAGTGGTCACACATAATTGCCACGTCTCCAGTTGAAGTAAAAATCCTGAACTCTCTCAATAATGATTAACATACCGTTTGCTCTGTGCTAGCACCGTGAATTATTCGATCTAGCATTCTGGATTTAAAATATGTGTTGCAAAAAGATATTTGACCATTTATTATGCCTATAACAATAAACTAAGCAGATATCTATTGTTAATGAACTAAGCCGAAGTGATTTTGCTATGATCTACGAATTCTTAATCAATTTCTACATTAATGTGTAGTATTTATAAGGACTACAGCAGTCAATACGAAATAATTTTGACTTACGTTTATTAACAAAGGATTTGCCCAAAGTAATGCCAGATGGAGGAACTAATCTAAAAAGCAAATGTCAGATTTAAATGACGCGAAGTGTCCATGTACAACCTAATTGATAAACCGCGTGCTCCCCCAACGGATGGCGAGCGCTGGGTGCTTGGCCTGCAGCGCCATAAATCGTCTCAATTGGGAGCAAAACTACGATTACCTTGTTGAGTGATTTACGAATATCGTACCTAGATATTTGGTACTGGAGATTAGATTGCATTCGCTTTGTTTATGGGTTTTCAATTTGCAGAGGTTAACTGGATTGTTATAATGCAAGGAGAACTATTTGGGTCAATATATGTACGTATTTGGGTGCACGTTTAGTTTGCTAACTGTACGTTTACAATGTGATCATTAAAATAATTTTATTTTTTGTAAACTGTACAGTAACATTTTAAATGATGATTAGAAATCGAAGCAATAGTATTAAAAATGATTTTTTATATGCGGTCAACGGTTCAAGGATCCAAATCGAAGGGAGGTCTGACCGGTGTCAGGCGTGCACATGAATTTCAATTTAGAATTTGTATTAAAATAACTATCACTGCCGCTCAGATCGGCTTTGAAAATTGACGAAAAGTTAGATCACTTTTCGTCAATTTTTTTTGTTTATCGAAAGGCACATGGAAAATAAACGTATTTTCAACAAAGATCGCGATCAGAATTTAGCTCGACCTTTTGACCAGATAATACTGTGAGAGGACACTTGCAGGCAATAGTTACAAGTGGCCGCTACCGCTCATAGTCGCCTGCAACCGATTGCCAAGAGGGTTGGAGGAACGGGACTGTTAATGCTAGTTCATCTAACCTTATTTCACCAATCGATCAACAGAGATGAGTCTTAATAAAATGACGCATTGAACTACATAGATGAACGGCATCTATTTCCCACTGTTTGCCAAGAAACGAAGCTGATAAGGGCGATTACGTACAAGCATTTTATCGGCATCGTAAAGCAGGCGTAAAACGATCATCCCCAGCGGGCCATTGTTCACCTCGCGGGTTTAAACACCCATTTTATTGCGGACGGTGGCGATCGGGTTTTGTTTGTCGACCGTACATTGCACCTCGAGTGGCAATTCTTTAGGATCTATGCTGTTTTCTCTAGAAGTGTGTTTTCTAATAGCATTTCCTATTATCGACGCTGCCCGGCCAGCTGTGTTTGGTTTGTCAGGTCGGGGTTTGGAGGGTCGGTTGCGATACGACGCGTTCCAAAGCAGTCCTCTTGGGACACAAAGTTCACACGAGTATATAGTGTACTAATCCCTGGTTTGATTTACGGCACGATGCTGTCCATGCATGTCCTGCAGCGATAACTAATTCCTGTTCTGCGAACCCGTTTATAAATTGCTTTAAAGAGTATTGAGAAAATAGTAAAATATTTCTAGGGGGTGCAGCTAGGAAGGGGGAGGAGCAGTCTCGGTTTTAAAGAATTCGAATATCACGTAGAGAGAGCAATGTATGTATATAATTTTTGTGAGAGACATACATATAAATAATGCTAAACTACTTTCATGAACTCCCCCACGACTTAACAGTTGTCACTAACTGAATTGAAGGAACTGTCAATGATATGAATCGCCAATGTTACGTTACATGTTCTCCAGCTCTTATTGTATTTAGCATAAGATTGAGTTTTCTGTGTATTCACATTGTAATAAACTTTGTTTTTCGTTATCAAGTGTTTTATTGCCAGCGATTGCTTTTCACGAGGGCGCGTTTGTCAATGAAATTTCAACTTTAACAGGTTACAATAAAGTTCATGGGTGATGCGTTTATAATTAATAGCTACAGAGGATGCTTCTATTTGTGTAGTGCAGAGTATGCACTGTCGGTTTCGTTTCGATGTAGCATTACTAAAAGGGTTTATAAATAAATGTTCCCCTTTTAAAAATGCATTTTGTTAGATATACAATAACCCGATGTATGCGAGCGATGGGAATTCTTGAGAAATGTATCTACCCCTCTCGCTTTAGTAGTAGTTTTAAAAGTAATTCCGATTTCCATTTTTGTGTTATAACAATAAAGGTGGATATAAATATGGAACCGGTCACCACAGCACATTTACTTTTGCTTTTAATTGATTTATTAATTTATCTAGTCTTAATTGAACGGCAAAATACAGATGACAAAAGACGAACTTAACGCCTAGTAGAGTTAATTGCGTTTAATATCTAACTAACAGTGAGAGCTAGTTTCCAATATCCCACTCCGTGGTCCACTGTTGGGCATCCGTAATTATTAATGGCGTTAAAACGCTTAAGGCCAATGTCTACCACGCGTGCCAAGAGCAAATTGATAGGTCGTAGAACCTGTATACGGCTGGCCCCGGGTAGTACCACCCATTTCTAGTACACCTATTTCTACCGTGAAGCAGTGGTTATTATGGCAATTGGGTTTCAGTCCGAAGGCTGTCGGTCCACGTTTATACTAGACGCGACCATCTCAGTCCTCAGCAGTGGCAACATTTCTATGATTGGCCTAGAATTGAACAAATAATCCTGTTGAAAGTCGGTTGCCAATGTAAATAGTCGGCAGCGATCATTTGTGCCTGCTGCATGCCCGTTTGCTACCCTCTTCACATATAATAGGAGCAGGCTAGCACAGGTACAACGCCTTAGTGAATATTATAGATTAATCTATACGCTGTGCTGTTTATGTTTTTTACCTTCATTATTAAAAAGACAAATCTTTCCAAAAGCCATAAGTGCGTTGTCAGTATTTGTATTCGTACCAGACCCCGGCGCCGGAGACAATCAAACCGGTGCCCAATCACCGTTAATACGTGAAGTTTCGCAACATTTGACGTAGGTATAATATTTATGACACATGTAATAAATATATTTGATGTTGACGTAAATCGTATTGTGTTATTAGAAAGAAGTTTCATTTCGTCGCACGTTCAAATTAGTTTGCGTATACATATATATCACTAGAATGAAATTGTGTTCCGTAGAAAATAACATTATATTAATGGAACCAAAACACCGTCGAGTTTTAAAATAGTTTTAATCTTAAACATACAGTTGAATGAACAAGTTTGTGTGCAAGATTCTGTGCACCTCGGGCAGTAATAGTTTACAGGGATGGATATTTTATTATAATATTTCTTAATATATGTGGTAAAATGGATAATTATTGATATTACAAATGTTTCTCGCTTCCTCCTTCTCTCACACAGAGACCGAGCGACGGGTTGAAGTGATGCTTCGCACAGAAATAGTAGGTATACTGCTAGAAGATTGACACCGGCTAACTTATGTCTCGGAAAATTGCACTACTCCTGTGGGCTTCAAACTCAGGCCTAATACGTACAGCTTGAATTTATTCGCCACTTCGGTTGGCTTACGTTAGTATTTTTTTGTACTGGGTGTCAATATACAGGCTATACGTACGTGAATGTTCAAGTAACTATTTCTTTAGTTGGTTAGTTTTTACATCAAAAAAGCTGAAGCGATGTTGTTATAATTTCGCATGAAAATCTAAATATTTTCCATGTGAAATACTAGGTATACCCCTTGCTTACTCTTTTCCAAAACTATTTAAACTTTAAATATCGGATTAGGGATTGTAAGGTGAATACTTCAAACATTTGCGCGAAGTCGCGGGAAACATATATTATATCAATATTATTGCTGGTGATGGTTAATAAACTTTAATCTTAAATGTCAAATACAACAAAGGAAAGCAAGTAAATATAGTCTTGAATCCATTGATAGGGATAGTAACCTTTGTACAATGTTTATTTTTATTATAATTAATGTCTTTAAACAAACGTTAGTTACAAATTATCTGCCTCCAAACAAAAGCGCACAGCTATACACTCTATGTATTTAGTTTTTATTGTGTATTCTACCTAGGCCTTTAAGGATAAACCAATTTAAAGCCAAATATATCGTTTCAATTCTATCATGATACAATTTGAATTAAGATATACGATATCTTCGCTACATATAAGAAATCAAACATGCGAAATCAAACATGCGAAATCAAACATGCGAATTTGATTAAATGATAACTTTTTATTATCCGCTTGCTTATTTTTGTTCTAAATTGAACTTAACAAATACATACGAAAAGATTCTGTTTTCCGAAGAGTTATTTATATGTTGATGGCTTTGAAGGAGAGCGCTTTCTGGCTCATTTTTGCACAGCCTAATTCACCGGTCACGGATAGTGTAATAAAAATTATCGTTTAATAAATAGTGCTATTTATAGAAAGATGTAATTAAACATTTCATCAGCAATATTATAGATAATATTTGATAGGTTTTAAATGATTGAAGATAAAGAACTATTCTCCTTCGAGAGCCCTAAACTAGACAAACTATTTTACTTATCCGCCACAAAACTTTTCAAGTGAAAACCCTTACAGTTTTGCTCTTGGAACATTTTCCTCGGTCGTGTTTCGACGCAAAAATGAATTACAGTGTCTACTGGCACGAGCATTGTGACGTCATTGTTTCAATTTAGAAAACCTCGTAGACATGCTTGTACATTCAATAAATATATATCATATTTTGTTGTTGACAACACGCATTTTGAAAATATAAATAATTGTTAATAATTCCCGCTTTCCGACACTGGTTATGTTTAGTCATTATTATTTTTAGCCATTATAGGTTTTCGTCATTACAGCTATTAGCTATTACAGTTATTGGACATTATAGTTACTAGCCATGTTAGATTTTACCCATATTGACGCTTTGTGTTGCGCGTAACACAAATTTAAAAGCAAACTACAGTTTGACATACACGTGTTGGAACTGCGTGATAAAGTGCCAGGTACTTTAAACTGCGACTGTATGTTCAGACAATATACTTGTTAATTAATGTTAAGAACATAGTCATTATCATTTTAGAAGATAAAAATTGAAGACTTGGTGGTAAAAAATAGTTTTAACAATGTCACACCTATGTTTCGTAGCATTTTTTAAGTATATGATATGAGCACTTACGTTTCGACCTGTAAATATTTCTTTCCACTAAAAATGAACATTACTAGGTGAATATAAATTATATGTACGTCCACACATCCACATGTCCACATACATTGCATTACGTTGGCAGTACAATTAATACAGCATCACAAGTTTACTGCGAGTTTATAAAGCATAATCAACTTTTCGGCCTCGTAAAATAAAGTAGAAGAGGAATAATAATATCCATCCATGCATTCCGAATTATATGTACGAAGCCTGTGCTATGATAATGAGACCGGTGACGAACTACATATGAAGATTTCTAAACACATAGTCAGTCATGTATAATTTTACAACTGCGCAGAACAAATATTCGTTCTCATCATACAAATATTTACAATACTACTCCAAATATTACAATCGTAAGTGTTACATACATAGTTCATATGTATGTATGTATTTAATATCACTTCATTCTGAACACGAACAGTCAAAACATATATTTTTGCAGTGACGTCATCGTTTACGCATTTTGAATTTCGATCAGATAGTTGTGGTTGCTGGGGTGTATACTTGTGTATGTGTGTGTGTATGTGCGTGTGTGTGTGTCACCATCTGTTCTCATATGTAGTGACGCATCTGTGACCAAATTCGAATAGGACGGATACCAAAAAAATCTTAGCGCCCGCATTAGCTTATACGAGTACTTCTTACTAGACTATTATACTAGTCTTATTGCCAATGAATATAGATTTTTAAGTCTTGTTAACCGGTCTTATTGACGCAAATCATCATATTACTTCTACAATCCTATTCAAAGTTCTGTTATCTACTTGCTTGCTAATATCCTTCCTCATACTAAACAAGCATGTTTTAGACGAGCACCGCATAAGTTAGGTTGTAATATTTTTATTATTATACCGTTTTGCTTATTTAGAATGGACGCTTTGAAGATGTATTTATAAAAGCCCTATGTTTTTGATTCGAACTCAAACAAAAACAAAACACGTTTGCGCTTCCGAAACAGAAAATATTAATTAAACTTTGTCCGCGGCAAAGTTCGCCGCCATCTTGGAAACGAGTTCAATTCATTCATTGTAATCTAGATTTCGGGCGTTGCAATTGCTACTGAAATGGAAATGAACAAGATTGAAATAAGATCAACAAGTGTTCACCACTTTCCGGTAGAATTTGTGTTTGTGATGTAAATAAACAGGTAATAATTAAACGAATATCGGAGTGTGGTTTTCCCAAGTCACGACGTAACCGCTAAGGTTTGTCGGTTAATAACGTCAAGAGTTAAAATGGATGGAAACGTTCAGCTATTTAAAACTTTGGCCTCTTGACTCTCGAGCAGAGGGATGCGGGTTCGATTGCGGCCATCACATACGTCCATCTGATTCCAAAGTAGATACTCCAGTAGCTCCTGTGTTTTGGTAACCGGACGGCTGATAAACTACATACATACTTTAAAATATCTTACACTGAAATAGCTTTGTCGCTTACATCCAGACATAGAACAAATATTTCTACTACAAAAATACTTGTCCGCGGCGGGGATCGAAGCCACGACCGCTGCTTCGACGGTCAGGCTTGTTAGCCACTGCAGCAACGGCCAGGCAATTACCGGCATTGTTTAACAAAGTCTCCGTTCTACTTGTCCAAGTTCAATACTAACTGTCGGCGATGTAAAAGCAAACCGCGCTCCACTACCGGCTTTTAACCCTCCGACTGCTTAACGAAGCTTCAAACGCGCGGAAGTACTTGAGAAAGTATCGCATTTACCGCCATCCCGCAATCTCGCATCTGAATTTTGGCGTTGCTTTGTATAATCATAACGTTCATATTATTTTGGTTTTTTTTATGTGAATAGAGTGGCAAACGGGCTTGCAGCAGTGACCGCTGCCGCCCAGAGACATCTGAAAAAGGGCTGAAACAGGACTATTTATCCTATTCTTGGTTGCATTCACATTCACAGTGTTGCCACTCTTTAGGATTAAGTGTATTCGCCTCTAGTATACGTATAGCCTGGCAACATCGTTCAGACCGAAACACGGATTGTTATAACAACTGTTTCACGGTGGAAATAGGTGTAGCGGCGGTACTTCCCCGCGAGAACCGTATACAGGTTCAACCACTTACCAATCGTATCTAGTCACATGTATATATGTATAACACATTTACCTAGAAAATAGTAGTTACTTGAATGAATATTATTTTGCATAAACCTTCAAGTGTACTTAACAGATTCGTTTCTGATGGAGCCAGTACCGCAACAATTATGAGACTGTCAAAGCTGGTAAAGAAAGTGTTACTGTTCCTTCTTCTAAACTATATACATACATATAAATATGTTCGTATATAGTTACTTTTCCTGCCAAAACACAGAACAAATTATTGTGCTGACAACACATATATTTGTTCTAGATATGACTACTATAGATGGAAATCGAACCTGCGACTCTCGTCTCAGCAGTTAGGTTCACTATCCACTGCGCCACCATGTCAGTCAATGTACGTACGTGATGTAATATTTAATAACACGAACACGGGATAAGGGAGTCGTTCCACCACAAGCGTTATGTGAGGCCACTCGCTCTGAGGTCATTGGCACGAGCGCGTAGTACACGAGAAGTTTTAATTCAGCGCCACGTTACACAATCTTTGTATAAAATACCGATTTACATTCACCGCTACAGTGTAGCTGGTCGGTTGTCTGTGCTTTTGTTGTTCTTGTGACTCGAATATGTTATTATTGTTCACGTTTTGTGATTGACTGACGGCGTAAATAGAGATGTTCCAGTTATAGGTAACAATAATAGAAATTGATACAGCCTTTGTAATTACCTCTCACTCTCTCTCGCTATCTCTCTCTCTCTCTCATCCTGTATGTATGTATATACATACAAACATACATAACAATTACTTGATTTCCAATAACAATAACTTGATTTCCAATAACAATAACTTGATTGATTAATAGGGATTTTGCTACTACTTGGTACATAGTTCGTACGGGTCGGTATGGGTCAAAAGTATATAAGGCGTGGTGATCGTCACAATGGCGCAGCCATCCCCTTGAGACATACATATTCGGGTAGACACGGAACACCTCGAGGTCCCCAGGCTAGTTACCAACACTTGGTTGTCTGATATCCTCTCATGTCTTCGTATCTCATCATAACAGTACGTCAATAAACTGATTTTTCTATTGATTTATATACGTACGTTCCTCTTATAGTTTTAGTATTCAAATAAGAATATCGAAATAATCTCAAAACGATATCGTAACACAAACGAATGCAAATTTCGAAAGTAATTTATAGTTCAAAGCTCTTGAATTCGCAACAATTTCGTGAAACCGGCCAAATTAAATTTCACTAAAACTTCAGACGAAGACATGTCAAGAGGACAGTGTTAATTAGGAAAAGTTGAACGGCACAAGGATCGACTCGCTCATGACAAGTGTAGGTGTTTGTTGTACTGCATAAGAGAAGCGAATGGATACTAACGGCGATATACGTAACGAATGATGAACGATGAGTTTTTTTATGTATTTAGGTATAGGCACGCGTTTGGCTGCTATCCCACCTGATGGAAAGCGGGATACAGTCTAGGATGAAGCACGCTTGCGTAGAAAGTGC
>DVPR01001321.1:0-11106 GCA_018239345.1 Oxynetra stangelandi | reverse complement strand
TGGCGTTAAGACGCATGAAAATATTATAAAGAATATAAAGTCTGTGTTTTTCAGTATATTAAACAAATGGTACTGAGTATCGCACCACTGCCCAAGGCATTCTTCTCTTTCTGCTTCTTGTTCATGTTTCTTTCTGAGAATCCCAATTCTTGAAGTAGTTCTTTTAGTATACAAATCTGTGTTTAAAAATATAAAGCGTGTAAATATATAATTTCTTACACATATACAACTCAAAATATGTCTTTATTTTGCGAATATAGAGGATATTAATTTATAATTCTTGTCGATAAATACACATATACACACAGTCACAGCTGTTGGATACCCAACAATGACAATACTGTTGGTTATCACGAGTGAGCTTATATAAGAAATTATAATATCTCAGAAAGTAACGGCGCCGGCGAGAATTTTAATCTTGTTATATTGTCACATATTTCCCGAGCTGAGAAGATTGGCTTAAAGTTTCGATAACTAATTTAAAATTTGTGATTTAAAACTATCGATACGCGTCTCTAAAAATGAACGCTCCTTATTAACGATTAATAAGATGACTTTTTTAATAACTTTGCTTGAATTGTCGTTTTATTAAAGTTCTGTGATATTTAATTTAAACCATTGCGCTTTTAGCAATTCTACATTGAAACATTGGAGTGGATTCCACAGACCAAGTCTAGAGGTCAAACTTCGATTACTGCGCTATACGTGTTTGAGACGTCTCGTGAAATTTTTATGTTGTAATATTGACGTTATTATAACGGCAATGGCATTATATTACGCTGCTTCAACTTACAATACCTTCAAAATATAACATAAACTAACCAACAAGCGTTTCGAAAGAAAATAGAAGAAATTTTACGTCGCGCGAGTTGACTTGTGGAAGAAATTGCTATTCCGTATTGTAATAGATTTATTTTTCTTCAGGCATTACTACTGGTATACATTTGCGAAAACAGATTTCATTTGTAGCAATTGTAAATATTCATATAATATAATTATAATATAATTATTTTATTTATAATTCATATAATTCAAGTGACAGTGTTATCTTACATAATTATTGTTTTTCATGGTTAATACTTTCAAATAACTCATTTATGTATACGCACACTTTATGGCTGTGTATACTTTTAAACTCCGACCAAACGCTGGCAACACAAAAGATAACTTTATTCAATATAACTTCATCATGCTCCTACAGCACAAGATAAGAAATGAGAACGTAGCGAAAGCTCGTAGGATGTTGTAATTCATACTGAATTAGCATTAAGAGCTTCCTACACGAGAGCACTGGAGCGATCCTGAAAGTTTGTAGCATCTTTGGTGAAATATATATTATTTGATATTAAAATGTTATAAGGAGTAAGTCGAGACGGTGTTGTAAAAAGCGTGTTAAAAAAGGAACTGTCACGTGTTTTTTTTAGGTAATTAAAGTAAGTTCTTTGATATCTGAAGTTGAACCAGTGTGCACTGTGTTTCATATTTATTCAAATAAGAAACAATTACGATAGCTTAGTACTTTTTAACACGACTGTATAAAAACTGACTGAAAAACTTAATTTGATCGGTTTGTAGATAATTTCATTGGAAAATCGGAACTTTTATCTTGTTTTAAAAAAGAAATTGATTTTTACTGATTAATTGTTAATAATATTTTTAAACCACATACGAGTACATATTGCGTTACTTAGAGATGTTCAAATTCTCTTTAAACTCAGTTCTATAGCTTATTAAGAGGAATTGTCAAAAATCTTTATCTTTGAGTGTATTCGCTTGTGGCGGATATCCTATTTCATTTTGCCAACGTGGATTTTAATAAATTGTTTTTTTTATTCTTTGTTTCTCTTTCATATTATTAAATTATTAAATTTATTACAAATTAGTCTCACCCGCTCGCTTCGCCTGGCGTGTTTTATTGAATATTTTTTATTACACAGCCCCTTAATTGGACCATCCTCAAACGGGAGTGGAGCAGCGTGGTGGAGGATACCCGGCGGTGCGATATAAAAAGGGTGGTTGATGATAATTATTCACTGACTCTTCACTGACCGGACTATAAATATAATATAACAAAAAAAGGACAAGCTTTATTACAATTTCATTTAGGTCACCAATTCGTTCTTTGTACAAATTTGGGGGATAGTGAAAATATTATAGATATTGTGAAAGCTGGAAGTCCAAAATGTAAATTATTATTAATTGCTCACAATTGTACATCTCAACCCTCATTTCCGTTTGTTTGTTCTTCTAACTTCCGAATAAAGCTTGCCCGATAAGACCGATAAAACCGGTTTATGTTACGTCTCTCTATGTATAAAAAATGTATTATCTTATTTACATAACGTTTCCTGTACAACAGTGACTAAATATATTATATTGTACTTCCGAAAGTATGAAAGTGTTATTATAAATACATACACAAATAAGGTAAACAAATCGAAACTACAGTCGGTATCCGATTATAACCGGACATCGAACATTCGGGCGAAGCCGTTGGAGTGTTCGAATATTCGGGCCGAAACTCAATTAGCTCGCTCGGGCAGAAGTTTGATTATTCCGTGGACGGAACTTTACGCATGTGTACCAGAATTGTGCATGTGTGTGTGTTTCTGTTATATGGTTTACGTTTACACACACAAGCAAAAATTTAATTGTCATAGGCGTCGTTCTTGCAAATACGAAGTTAACCAAGCAACCTCTTACTGAGTGAAGCCTACCCGTCTAAATCTTAAGAGGTCTAAATAGTTTATTATTACCTCGGGTTAATATGATCCGTATGATATACTTGTAACATGAAAATATTTGAAAGAAAAAAAAGGATTGTTTTAAGCATTTTATACAGGTGGTGTACAAAAGGACGGACAATTTTAAATGTTAAAATATGATTACCCTAGCATTATTCAGAATACAATTACCTCTTATAATATAGGTTGTAGGAACAAGATAATTAAATAGTGAAATTCGAAAAATTTGGTTAAATATAAATGAATAACGATAAAATTTGTGCCGTATAAATAAAATCGAAATAAAAGTGCGATATATTATGATCTCACCGATAACCGTTAATGCGCGTCTTGTGGTAAGAGATTTACCTTTTTGTAATATAAATATGTTTTCTGAATGAAAATACCTTCTCTACACACGACCTACTCGGATACCGTGTCATTAATTGCCCTGAATGATAAGAAAATGAAACACTGATATGTATTAGGGCGGTGCTACGTTTACCAAGAACTAGAAATTTCTAAATATTCTTATGTCACGTAGTATTTAAAATATATCTTAAATAATTTTATATATTTATAATTTAAAATATAAAATTATAGAAAGGGTCCTTAATTATGTAATTAAAAACCCTGTCTACAAGACATTCTTTCTGGCTCTGTAGCCAACGTTTTTATAGAAAAAGGTTGAACTTTGCTAACGAAAAAAGCACGTATCATTCATTAATTTTTATTGACCGTACTATCATTCAAATTCATTTAACTCAGCGACAGTAATTTTATATAATTTGTATATCACAGTGGTACCAAATGGTGATCCGTGTCGCGTGGACTTTTCGGACGTGGAAGTAGAAATCGAAGCGATGTAAATTTCAAGGCACTCTTATGTTTTGATTTTAAAATCCATATTATAGCGCATTGAGAATAAACACCTCAGCGAGGAAACCTATTTCAACTGCAAGCCGCTCAAGTCGAGAGTGAGCTTGCGGACTGAACGGTTGAAAATTGCTGCGAGTCCGGTTAGGAAGGGTGTTATTTTAGTCGTCAGCGAGTGATGTAATGAAAGAATGCTGACATTACTACTATTTCTTTATATATATTTATTATATTACTAATATGTGTTTCTTCTTCATATTGGTTTGATGTATGGATATGCTAGTACGCTTGTCCTTATATGAAAGTGAAATCACAATATGAATATATTGCTATGTAATAAGAAGCGCGTATGAATTTAATTATTTTTTATAGCAGTTAAAATATGAATAGGTACTTTATAAAACAGATCGTAAATAATAATTTTGATATTCCCTTAAATAACAATGATACATATCGGTATTACCTTCTGATGAATTCGAACCTATTTCCGGCACCCTCCGGAGGCTGATCAAGCCTCCGACCCGAATTTGCATACTTAACTGTTACAACCAGTACACCCATATAATGCTTCTGTCCCAAGTAACTTGGAGTTTGTCATAATTTATTTTGAAAGTTTACCTAAAAGGGTTAAATGGACCGTGAAAACTTTTCGGGTTACAAAGTCAGCTCATTTCGCCAGCGCTACAGTAGGTACAGACGGATGGGTAAATTGATGTTTGTGTGTGAGATTAATGCAAGAGTTTTAAAGCGTATTATAAAGCATATAGAGGAAAATGGAACATTAGTATATGTAGGTTAGGTGTCTGGTTAATTTAAAATTGAAACCTTTTTCTACTAAGTAAAGTTTAAAAAAAGTATTTACTGCTTAATAAATGTAGTATTTTAACGACATTACTTTAAAAAGTAACAGTCACAAAAAAGAACATGTAATAAAAATAAAATAGACCTTTCAATTAATAGTTACATTTCGGAGAAAGAAAGAAAAATGCGGAATTAAATGGCACACAATTCGTTTAAATTTGAAATTCGACCCGTATTATTTCGTAATCGCATCCATAATACAAAAGCGTTGTTTAATTAAAAAGGTATATCCGGTTCAGTGACAACAAAGCTTTCAATTCGATTCATTCGATAAATATATCGAATTACTGCGAAAACAACGGAAATATTTAATGAATTTTCTATTTTGGGTCGACTCACACTATCGCGTTACGATCCGTTCTCGCTCATACAATGTATATCGCTCTAGTATTATACTAGTTGAAATAAACCTGTCCCAGTTTTAAGCCACGTGTCATTACAATCATACATCAGTAAAAATATCCGAAACGTAACACAGGCACTGCGTAGTATGAGATAAGACGATCATATTTGGAAATCCCTTAAGATATTTATTGAGTCATTAATTATATATTTATCATGAATCGTAATTTTTAGTCTATGTTCATGACAAACAACTTGTGTTATCATTTTTGTCGTTACCCATTAGCTCTTAAAATGATCTCTCCGGTCCGATCCGATCTCTGGTTTGTTTTATAAAGCTTAAACAGATCGGAATGAGATGCCATTGGGTTGGCTTGTAGATGACTGCTTACATCAATTCATTTTTTTTTCATACGGGTATACTCGCACAAATATTGAACGTTTGCGAGAACAAAGCTACTTGTTAGTATGCACTGACCCTTAATTTGCAATTCTAAAGATAAATATAAACGGATTTCATATGACGTAATGAATTTATTTGAGATTAAAATATACTTTATGTTATCCACACTGCCGGTAATATACACGGTTTTATTATGTTTAGGGACGGGTGGTTTTATTATATAATTGGGCATTTTAATCAGTTTTTAAATATACACCACGAGGCCAGTTGAAGTGTTTATTCATATAGATGTAGAGTCAGTGCATTGTGATATATGTATAATAAGTTGGAAGTATAACGCATACAACCATAACGCAAGTCGGAAAAGTATATATAGCAACGGATTATTCTTTGTTTCGTGATCAAAATGTATGAAACGTAAAAATCTAGATTCCAATGAGATCATCCTATTCCAAAATTGGAATAATTTTGCTATCGACCCGTTTTTGGAAACCACCCCATCCATAATTATACTCATCTAAGAAACTTTTTACAATTGAATCTTACATTTTCATTTTAGAATCGTATATCTTAGAATTGTACATTTTGTTACTTATCTTTACGTTTTACAACAAACAAATAAACGTTATATGTAGCTACCTACCTACTCGTTAAAGGCGAAACGCGCCACCCTTATCGTTTAACTTCGCGAATTGTATCAATTTTAACTCTTTGGCCGACGTTCACGATGTAATTTTATTTGAACATTAACATTTTATCGGTCGTTATCTATCGAGTTCATTGTACGTATACGAGTTGCACAAATCTCTGAAATGATGAATATTTTTACGAGTTGTCTTTTTATGCTTGTTTTGTATTTTGCCATTTGAATTATGTATTTTTGTATATAAATATTACTTGGCAGATATCGCTAGTTAAACGATCTGAGCCTTCTATTTGTATTTATTTCTAGATTGTATGTATTGTTTTCTGTAATACACAATATAGAATATTGTATTGTATTGTATTTTTTTGTGATCGAAATTTATGAGGATATATTGGACTCCATCACTTACTGCATAATACAAATGCTTTATGTGTTTGATTTATTCTTATATTCTATTAATAGGGTAGCATCATACATATAGTGAGTCACACGAGATTGTCTAAATCATCTCTGAATTAGAGGACGCATTAAAATAACAAAATTTTAAATTAAATCATTTTAATTAATATAATATTCTTACCACACATTGAATCTCTTAAATATTACTTAGATACATATACTTTATAATCATGAATATAATATAAAAAACAAAATACGGTGGCTCGCCTTTAAATACTTGTGGATTTGGTTTCTACAACAAATTTGGTGTAGCAAAATGTAAACTATTTCCTTAGGCCGAAAAAGATAGCGGTGCTAGCTACTTAAAAAAATCCCAACTTCGCATTGGGTGACGATATTATGCCAGCCTTAACGGTAATAACTAATTCAAAGGAAGTAGAATCGATTTAAATGTACTTTTTTTACTGCACATAAAATCGATAAAAACGTTTACTGTAGCGCCACTAGAGAATCCATTATTACTTTTTGATTCCGTATAAGCATATTTCTTTAGACAATTTTTTTTAATTAAAAAAGTACCTATCGGAAATCCAATGTCATACAGTATAATGACCCTAACATGAGTAATTGTGGAGCATCCTGGCCGGAAGGACCGAGACAATGTGCGTCGTCGAGTAGTGAACTAATCGTTTTTTAGGGCTCGAATAGCTGTCAGATTGTTACGGTCGATAAGCGGGATAGAGATAGCACTAGCTAGATACTAATATGTAACCTTCGAGAAGATTTCAAGTATATATAGAAATTGATTATCATGTTCATTGACAGATATTGTCTTTGCACTTTTCAACATTTTAAACACTTTGATAATCATATGCATTGATGTTTTGGTACTACGCGATTTCGATAGTTTTGAGCATCGGAAATTTCTAAAAGCTCTGATCTATGATGATCATATTAACTAACCATTATTCGTGTAAAAATTCTGATAGGTTTTTAATAATTTCAGTCCTCCAAATGAATATCCGGTAGAAAATTCATTGATAATTTCATTCGGTACGCATGTGAAATAAATTTTAAAATCTAACGTCAATTCTAGCTCTTTTACAAGCGTTTCGCGGGAGCCCTTGTGATGTGAATAAAATGAAGGTTTTATACATGTACAGACACTTTAAATTAAACTTGAAAATACGAGTCATATTGAAAATTTTGTATAATGTAAAATGCGATTGAATCGTTATGTAAATATGTAAATGAGATATTCTGTTGTAGAAAAATGACCTATTACGTAAATTCGTTTCGATCTCGCGTGTAAACTAAAAAAAATCGGCAAATCCTATATATGACAAATGACGCACATCCGAGTGATGTCAGTCGACTGATCGGTTCCTACATGACATCCTGCGCCGTGGTAATACTCCCTCGGCCTCGTCCCTCGCGCGCCCCGCTTAAAGCAATCTTTAAATTCTTATCTTGCAATATATTTTGTGTTATAGGCGCAATGTTTCGTGATCCTTGATAAATTGGTCGAACGTGTCTCTCAGAGTTGCATATACATTTGATGCGTCGATGCAAGTAATCCAAATTTATGTTATGTACACGAGGTCGGGTATGCTGGCTGTATGATGCCAGTTTAAGATTGTGTTTCGACGACTAGTTTACATGTAGTTTTTCGCTGATTTTTCATATACTTATATACTATTGCAGCCGAAAGTACGTATTTATAACAATGCATAATACTATAGCTCTATCCTCTTAATAAATCCACATACGCAAAGATATGTGTTAGACGATAAGAGAACATATCTATTTATTTTTTATATTGACAATACGAACAATTAGTGAAAAATATTTTTTTCGACCAAACCTATAACAGCTTCTAACCTCTTCAAATATCGAGGGCAAAACAAACAAATCAAAGCGAGAGAAGAAGTAAGTACTCGAAGTTAAAAAAAGGAAGACTCTCCTTCCGCCACCTGCAACTTTGTGATTACGAAGTTAACACAAGGAGCGGCTCTTGAACAAATATAACAACCACTCTGTTCCAACAGGAACGCGTTTATCGAAAACTGATTATAAGATTGTTGGGAGACTATTTGTTTATACTTGGTAGTTGTTATTTATAACAAACGTACAACATTAACATTATGTACAGCAAACGTGATAGACGTTGCGGTGTCAAAACTAATAACCCATAGACCAACAAAACATTTTTTTTTTCAGCCGTTCATTGCTTCGTAATTCTAATAATAAATAACGTGTTGTAATCGGCGGAACGTGTACCTACAGGCCACATGCAAATTTGTTCAGAGGTGGGTACAATCAGACGAGCCATTAATTCCGACCGGAATAGCCGAACCACTGAACGATAATACCGACAAATGTAACGGAAACGCAATAAACAACACATCGTCATGAACGGTTACACAACGTTAAACTTTAAATCGCCATGTTACCGCAATTCTGGTTTGCATTTCGCATCGCCTCCATCATATCTATTTAGATATCCAACATCGCTCACGGAATGCACAATCTCTGCTCTTTTTTCCAGTGTTTATACCACGAAAATTATCATGATATTACGGCCATTTTGTATTCTCTGAAAATCATGCATTATTGTCTACAACTAATTTTCTCTGAATAATATTAGGTGGTTAGTACATAAATAAATGTATAGTGGCTGAACATAATTGAATCTTTTCCCGAGAGTGGGTGGTATTTTTGTGATACTCGGTTATCCTATTGGAAAGGGAGAAGATATTTCATTTTCAAAGTAGATTAGAGCAGTCGATGACAGACACGTTCAGCCTATAATTATGATTGTCGGGCAAAGTAATTGACCCACATACATAGATCTAAAAGTGTTCGAACAATGTGGGAATTTCAAAATTATATAAGCGATTTCTTTGATGCCTCATTTAATTATTTATGACTTTATATCTTACGCGAGGAATATTTGCATACTTATTAACTTTGCTTGAAATAGTAAACGTTGCATGCAGCTGAATTTTAAAATGTGAGTTAAAATGAAGCAATGATGCTATTTTAGTTCTGTATATTTTATGAATAAATAGATCACATTCAAATTTGGATAAACGATTGGGTCAATTATATAATATCTTTTCGGTGCATACATAAATAACACACTAGTAATTTCAAAATTCTTCAGATTTTGAATATGTCAGTAGTTGGAAAACTTTTATAATAGATACTTTATTGGAAAGCTTTTAATAAGTTTAACAAATTTTTGTTAAATACGTTTTACTGAAACACATAAAAGGTAGATAAAATATATCCTAAGTCACTTTGCTGTCATTGGCCTTTTCTTATACAATGTGATTCCGATTGCCAAGTCAAATGGAACGTACGTGGCGAGTTGTGTAAGTAATAGTTGTTGCCTCAAATAACACAAAGGCCCTACGTATGAAAACTAAGTTAAGTAGTCGATACTGTGGTTCAGCTCGCTAGGCCAACTTCCTTTGTATTGTTTTATTATGATTTCGATAACTATCACTATATTTTGTGATATTTTGTTGCGACCCGTCTTTGTGATTACGAAATTACATCTGATAACACAATTCTTCTATTTTACGAGTATATATGAAAGACATAGAACATGTATATAATAATTTTTTTTCATCCGTTTTTGATAAATATTCCATAACACGATATCTGTTGTTTTGTTATGTATAAATAAGAGAGTTAACTCAGCCTTGAAAATAAGACATATATGGTCGTCGCTACGCACTTACAAATGCAGTAGGTTTAAACTCTTAACTGGGTTAGCTACAACGAACGCTGTCTAAATCAAGCTCTATAATCCCTAGCTCCGAGTTTTAATTGACTCGTTCTGGCTCGTCCATTCGCACCACAGATATAGAAGGAATAGTAAATTTTATTTCATTTTTATGTAAGTCGTCAAACTGTTATGAGAAAATTTGTCTCACTGTGTACCAGTAACCAAGTGAAGTAGGTGATGAATGAGGTTTGCCTTGTTTGATTCTCAAGACTTACAATCCTAATTTATAGTCTGCTGCCCTCTTAAAAGCGAATGCCTTATGCACTCCATATGGATGTCTGTCTACCGAACCCAACACCCTAAAACAAAATCGTTATAGCACTTGCGAACCTCCGCTAAAGCACTAGACCAAAAGACCATCAACCCACTAAGAATTATAATTATCATCATCAACCCATTTATCGTTCTGTTATTAGATACAGGTCTGTCAGAATGAGAAGAATACGTATACGTTACCACTCTCGCTTAATGCAATTTGATGTTTGGACGCCTTAATGAAAATTACACGGAGTTCTTAGCCACATAAGATTCCTCACAATGTCTGCCTACGACATTAAAGTGAGTAGCATTGAACATTATAAACCCACATTACCACGTAAAGAGGTGTGCGTGATGTGTGTACCAACCCTAACTTTAAGTTCATTATTTAGTGTAAAAGTAAGTAAGTAGTAAAAGTAGTAAGTAGTGCGCCGATTGTGAGATGTTTTACTAACTTACACTATATGTATGAAATGTTAAATATACTAAATCAATTCCATCCATGCACGTTGTATGAAATTGAAATAGCGCCGCCTGGTGACTATAAGAATGTTTGAAAAAATCAATCACGTGCGCTAAGGGTCTAATTGTCGAGTGCGAGTCGCTCGCTATCAAGCCTGTATAACATCCGCACTCGACACACAGCTGACTACCATTTAAATGAACGTAAGCTGAGGATTTAAATAGATATTATTGTATCTAAAGTACATCGAAATTGTACATTGCATTTTCCGATCGCACAGATACACAGTTAAATGTATTATACTTTAATTGTACAGTATACAAAGTTAAATGTAAAATG
>DVPR01001320.1:0-11106 GCA_018239345.1 Oxynetra stangelandi | reverse complement strand
GCCGGAAGCTATCTTCCCCGATACATACAACCTGGAATTATTCAAGTCAAGAGTGAATAGGCACTTTATAGGCAAGCGTGCTTAATCCTAGGCTGCATCCTGCTTTCCATCAGGTGGGATAGCAGCCAAACGCGAGCCTATATCTAAATAAAAAAAAAAAAAAAGGAAAAATTTTCATAAAATGTAGAACATATTTGATTCTTACAATTTGTTTGACTATTTTTTTAAATTGTATGCTTAATATTTTACTGTTTCGTTTTTTTTTAATTATACCCTTCCATTGTTCCACAGTTCATCGCGAGTCTCTCCGGAACTAGAAGGGTTAGGGCCATAAACTGCTAAGCTAGATATTTATATTTGAAGACCTCATTCGTCTTCGCAAGTATTATGAAAATCTCCAAAGTATTATAGCATCATCACGGTATTATCAGACATGGTAGCCGTTGCTATGTTATTAAGAAACGTATATAGGACTACATTTGGAGCCAGAAATGTGTGCCAGCATAAGTGCAATTTTTTTGTTAAATCAAATAATGTTTGACTCCCAACGTGTTTCGTTTAATTTGTACATAATTAAATATAGAAATTTTTGATTTCGCACTCATAAGTGCTTCGATGGGATTTAAATATTTTACATGAGGTCTTGAGCATTTAGCGTATATTAAATTGTAAAGAAAACGTTAGTTCTGATAAAAGCAAGCGGTATGTATTGAATAATCAGGTAAGTTGGTAATTGATGAGAACGACTGCGGCGTGTGAACTCTAATTACCACTAAGCTTATTTATTCAATGTAAATAACCGCATTGATCTTAGGTCGCGGGAGAGTAGACTTTGCAACACTGATTACTAAACTATTCATTAACCGATATTTTAAAACTTCTATGATCGGTAAATAAAACACAAATATGTTAGTATACTTTATTATTTTACATAGATAAAATTTAACCTAATTTGTACGTAACCGTTAAGTGTAATTTTGTTTATGTAAAATTTGTACTGGGAACTTCTTATAAGGCTATAAACAATTAAATTTAATCTTCCGGCGTGCTCTGTTCCCCATGTACGCTCACAGCAATAACATTTGGGGTTAAAGACTAGCCGTGTGGAGCAGGAAACGATTATGAGACTCGTTAGCGCCAACGTCTGTGTGTTCATATTGTGAAAGACTGTCCCTACTGGATTGTTTCCTTTACATGCTCTCTGAGCATCATATTTACTCTTAATTTTCTTCAGAATGGCATGTAACACCGGTTAGGACCAATTCAGCTCGGAAAATATAATTGCCTTGTTTGCTTAATAGTCCGCACGGATAGCAGCTATTTCGTTAACATCGTTATTATATTTGAGATATAATGATTTGTATAATTTAAAAAAATGGCTCATTATCCGAATGTAATTTTTAAAATTGGTTCATGGATAGCGAATACAAGGTACCGTTTGAGCATATCGGAAATTGTCGTGGATATATGAGCTCGGAAATAGAATAGTCGGTCCGGTTCTGTAAAAAAGATAAAACGTATTTATTACGGCGTCGTGCTGCAAATTCTCTCACGTTTTACACTAATGTGATAGGGTTCTTTTAGAAACACTATCACGTAAGTTTTATAATAAATTTCCTAGTTACTAGTCACAAGTTCTCAAGTATACCAAGACTTTAATAATAAAATTTCTATTAGGATAGGCGTTTTTTTGTATGGCTCATAATTTTCATGTGTCCCACTGTTAGAGCGCTCACTGGCTCTGCAGTCAGTGGTCAATTCGTGTAGCGTATTGTCTACACAATTTATATTCAGTAATACTTAAACAATCTTATTGGAGAACTTCTGAAGTGAAGCCAATCAAGGATAATAATTATTTTTATTCCATAAATTCAAGTATATACTCGTATGGACCATGTTTTAATCAAAATAGCAGTTCAGATGAGAGAATTGTGAAAAACATTGCATTTTATTTAACGAAAAATGTAAGCATATAGTGCTATATATTCATATGTATCTAATGCATTAATATGCCGCAAAAAGCCGTATAACTTGCATTCCTAACGTCATGTAAGATTTGAGTAAGACCGGTTATTTCAAAACACGAAAAATACATATGGCGGGTAGAGTTGAAATATTGAATATAATCTCATTTTTCTTGTTCAGATTACTCCTGACCAGAACAGACATCCGACTTGTAACATGTAGAAAATGTACAGGAAAGTAATACCGACTTTAAAACTTATATTAGAGATATTCTCTCTTTCGTCCGGCTAACATCACTGTATACATGATTCTAACATAACTTAAACTTATCTCCGCCGTGTTTCAGCCTAATGCCACTTGTAAACCATCACGGCTACTTTATTGCCCATTTCCTGTCACACTCGGTTAAATCTATTTTGTCTAACCCAAAGTGGCCCTATCTTCCGTGATATAACCTTGACTATTTGTATTCCTTATAAAAATGGATATCGCACAAGAAATTTTATTTGTTTAATCAAAATGTAAAAAAAATTGATAGAAAGTATAGGTTAACTTGTTCGTATCTAGTTTTTATTCCTAAGTTCTAATTGAGTATATTCTCTCAACAATTAATGTACACATATACGTACGCGACTAAAGGGCGATTTAAATATAATACAATTTTAAATTTTCTAATTAGGTTTTTTACGGGATAGTTATTTGATTCATACCACAAATAAATTACCAAGAATGCTGCATTAAATATAGTGTTGATTGGTATGTTTGCGTTATTTATTCATATGTAAGTAATTTTAGTAATTGTGTATTGTGAGGTTCCAAAGGGACATTTGTAGACATCATAATCATCTTATGATTAACAATATTACACTATTCATATAACATTGAACTATGAAAAAGCTGTACATAGAAAATATGTTTAACTCCACATTATTGTTTTTAATAATGCACATACTTCTTATTTGGCAGTAAAATTGGTTACTTCAATTCGACAATCGTTTGACTATTTCGAAAATCTAGTTGTTATTATCATAGTTTCGAGCGTAATTGACAGTTTGCGTATAACTGAACCATATGAAACTCACATTCGCTGTATTTGCTAAACAATATACGACTTTCAGGTAGAAACTGCCATGAATTGGAACGTGAAAAATTTTTGGCAATACAGAAAGTACAGTAGTAATGTAAATCCAAACATATTTATTTTGAGAAATAAAACTTATTGTGGTTTTTCGGATATATTGTTTTTACCTCGAATTATTTGATACTCAAAGGAGTTTATTAAAAAATGTTTTCAAAATATCCTATGGATTTTTATTCAAAATATTTACAGACCAAGTTAGAAGAAAAACCGCTTAAAAGCATGGCAATGTTATACTGATATCCATTGTTTATAAGATGTTATACTGATATCCATTGTTTATAAGATGTTATACTGATATCCATTGTTTATAAGATGTTATACTGAAATCCATTGTTTGAGATGTTCACTGTAGCACACATACACATAAATATTTGTGGTCAGCGATCAATCAGCTCAGGAGCCATCTCGCCCAGCAATATTCTATACACATATAACATAGATTGTCTAACGAGATTACGGAATAAAATTAATTTTTTTAAGTAATAATAATAGACGAATGTAGGTGAGAATTGTGTTTATACTAGTAAACCCTGATGGGCATACATTAGGCGTCTGCGTCTGCGTCTGCGTCACCGTATTCCTGGAATATTAATTGTCTCAAGACGTAAATGTAATGTACAGTGAAGATTAAAAATGGTATCGGTCGTGGATAGATTGTTCGACATTTGTAAAAAAGCAATTTGCTTTCTCCGTTTTGACTAACAAATATTTATAAATATGTATGTAATATTTATAAATATATAGTACTCATTTCTGGGTAAAGAAATTCTGCATACGTATTACTTTTACCCTTTCCGGGTAAAGGTCTCTGCATAATTTATTTCATACCAATTTTAACTTCCGGTATCCGTTCGGCCCTAATGAAATATCGAGTAGACGGCGTTACCCAATTCATTGTTCAACTAGATTCTCGGATATAAAATCGTGCAATATTGCAGTGCAATTCAGCATAGTGCTATTGCACTGAACGAGTCAATGCGGAATGAGATTATTTTGAGCCAGAGCTCGGCAAATGGTGCGAATAGGAAGATTCATTTACGGAAACCAAATGGCTTCGCGGTTCAGAGAACTCTTCTCAGATAAAGAAACTGAACCACACTGACATTTGTCGTTACAAACTTCTTTTTGTATACCTACATATTTGGTGTTTATCGACGGAAATGAAAGTATTTAGTTTAATTTTAATTTTAAAAATCTTACATTACCAAAGATGGATGGAAATATTCATAATTAGCAGTCGCCGTATAACTACACGGTCAAATTTTTTACAAACTTAGATGTGTACGAATTTTTATATCGGATGACATGCTATTGTATGCTAGCCCAAAGGTATAAAGTTGAATTGGTATGTCAATATATCTATTCTTCAAACTCTAACAATGCTTCAATATTTAGTATAATTTCGCCCTGTCGCTGTTAACTATTCATTGCTAAAAGCGATTATGTTTAAGTTTAAGTTAAGTTATTTAACTCTACCTGATAACATTATATCTTCCCCTCAAAATGAAAAAAGTAAGTTCATAGTGTTCCGCACTGTCCATCTGTCTGTTCGCTGTCCTCTGCCGTCCTAAATGTAGACGTTCGTGACGCAGACTTCACACGCCTTATATAGCATTATGTGTAAAATTACTAACCATGTTTTCCTTTATTATAATACAAAATGATATTTATTCTAACAACTAAACTTGCTTATCTGATTATATGAGATTACTAAGTTCTTATTCAACAGTGGGACGATAATACTTGAGATTTTGTTTGGTTAATGTTTTGATGACTTTTTAAATGTTGTTTAAAACATCCTCATGATTGACTTACAGATCTTGAAATATAATATAAACATATTTTGTAAGTGTATTTCAATGTTATTACATTATCAATTAATACTAACGAATGAAACGATATGCCTTGAAATATGTGTGATCATATTTTCCGTAAGCTGAACCCTGCGGTATCTATCCCAGCCAGCTCATTAGGACAGTCCTCGGGTACTGAGAGCGTGAATTATAAGAATGTAATGTACATTTCGTAAAATGTTTTTAGGATTATTTATTACATGAAAATAAAATGAAGTGAAATCCCGTACGAAATAAAAAATAGGTGCGTAATTAAAACCTTCGTAAATATTCGTTATATAATTTCGTAACAGAATTATTTGAAATCCTGGTATATTTTTACCTACTTATCATTTTCATTGTTCGAGAGTAAATAATGTATTGTCGTAACTTACACAGCAGGATACTTTTGCAAGGTTATGCAGGATTTTTATTTACTACAACCTCCTGCGTGGCAGCACAACGCATATAAGGAGGTTGCTCCCCTATGACCTACTACCTAGAACTAATAAGACTACACCCCGATTCGAGAAAACAATTTACAATCGCTAATATTAAACTCTCCTTGATAATTTTGAGACCGTACTATTAATGGGAGTAGATAGCTCTAGTTAAATTGGAATTCAAGCTGTGTTTCAGCTATTAACACTCGACCACTGTTGATCTATTGCAATGTGCCCAATTTTAACTGATAGCGGCACGACAATCTTAATAGTCAGTTCTGTTATTAGTATCTTGTGTAAGACCACATTAAGATTGATACTATAAATTAAATTATGTTATCCAACAAAATATTTAAATTTAAGATAGTTGAAAACAATTATTATAGATTTGATAATCGATACGTGTATCTGAGATATCATTTTGTAATTTTTTATTTGATTATCTTTGTATAATTTATGATTAACATTGCTTGAAAATATTGTTGACGAGGTTTATATAAAATTACGATCATTTAAAGTAATTGTAATTAATATTTAAAAAAAACTGAAAATGTATTTAAAATAAATAATAATACAATTATTGAAATGGAAAAGTTTATTTATTATTAAAGTCACCGGTATAAACAATGTATATATATCCTTATGCATGTTGTGAAACGGACTCTGTGATCAAAGTACGGGATTCTCCAATGCTAATATTTGAGACACCGAAGTAGACAGTACTCAGATGGAATGATACAATTGGATGGAATTATACAATCATACAATTTCCATTCGCTTAAAGTATTTGAAGTCTTACATCATACTTTTTACATTTGCTTGTTATAGGCAAGATCTGATCGACATTTGTGCCCGGTTTTCTTAATAAGAAAAAAAATATTTTATGACATTTTACCGAATACAATTTTGAAATACTGATGCATGATGCCGAAGCCATTTCACATAACGCTCAATTGAGACCCGTTGAAATAGAAAAAGGAGCTGCTAACATGGGAAAGAAAAAGTCGGACGTTTATTTAGAGAGGTCAAAGTCGATCTTATTGATTTACTGTGGTAGTTCGGTGTAGGTGACCCGAACAATAAAATGGAGTACAGAGGCAGTACTTTGTAAGCCTGCAAGTTATAGATGGAACTTATTGTTCAACGGCGCCTATGAAAGTAGCAAACCCCGGGGATCGCGTAATATTTTCCTTTGCTCTTCATATCTTTAAGTATAATACGTGTTACATTGAGAAAAATCACAGACGAAACGAATGTTGAATAAATGCGTCGGAACGAGACATGATAATCTTGGATGTCGTTCGACAGCAGCTTACATAAATTTCATCAGAATAATGAGATCGTCGTGTCTGTCTGAGACTGATTATCAGGGTGACTGTATATTTAGTATATTTGAGAACTTTTATACTTAAATTATGTGATACTTTCAAATTATGTGAGCTTTGCTTTAAGATGCATATCATTTTACGTTGTAAAGATAGTAAGCATATTGAGTGATTTATACAAATCTTGCATAAATATGTAATGATTCAAAGAAAGTGTCTCAGAAGTCTGGATAATTATATCGGATATTATTTTAACGTAAAATGTTATTTTGGGTAACGACGAAAATATTTGAGTACATTCGAGGTAGGGAAAGACGTATTTTCAATAGAAACCCATCGTCGATACTCTGGTTGGACCGAGTCTGAATTATAAGATGCATTTGTTCTATGTGAGTACGTATTTGTAGAAGTTGTAAACATGTGTGACATGCTATAGCTCAGTTACGTGGTACACGCATACACAATATAATATATAATAACAATTATAAGTAAGGTATAAGACTTATGTAGTCAAATTGGATAAGATACGGATGAGATAATCGCAATATGTTTTAAACAGTACTATCTTTTAACATTTCCACGGAGACTGTGCCGACGAGTGGGGCCCATTTGTTAGTGCATCTTAAAAGTAGATTGCTCTAATTAAAACGGCGTTCTTGTTCTTTTGTTAACTCCAAGCGCTCTTTATTTTAAAATCTCCACCTAATATTTTTAAAGAGCTTAGAAAAAAATATATAAAAGCGCAGAGTTAAAATAAAGTGTTTAAATTAAATTATTTTTTATTATTCTTACTTAAATATATATTTACTAAGATGTATGATGTATGATAAATAAACTATATTTTTCCTACATCGTATTGAACATGTTTGATGTTCTATATGATATTTATTAAAATTATGTTATAAGGAAAAAAGTTTCACGATCGCAGCCCAACCGTATGCATGTGGTCTAAGAAAATGTTTATTTACCACGGTTTCCGCCTTATCCGGACTGTTGCTCGCAAGTTTGTCGTTTATAAAATATCTAGAACGAACGCGTCGGAGCGCGCTTCACGACTCTATCATACACCCCGTCTATAAAACCAGTAGGACTTCCTTAATGTGAAAGTTTCTGCGCTATAATTTTGCTTATACGTATCTTAATAATAGGCATTTATTTTATACATGAATCCAAGATGGGCAAAAAGTAACGGCGGATTTACAAAAATCGAATAAAGTAGTAACATGATTGACATAAGAATAAAGACAATTCCATAGACAGTATAATATTTAAAACTAATATACCTTACAGTTTTCAAAACAGGTGTGAATAGGCATCTTATAGGCGAGTGTGTCACGCCAGGCTGTGTTTTACCATGAGGGGAGGTCACAACTAAACGCTAGTCTATTGTAATAAAAAAAACATGACACGGCTGCTACCCATGTAACGATATTCGAAATGTTCGGAGAAATTCACCAATAAGTCCTATTTAGACAAGGTAAATTCTAGTGTAATAATAATTTGTGTTATGATCTCATTGAAACAATAATAAAGAAAAATTGTTTTACCATCCGGAAATTTATTACAATGCCTCGTTTATCGTCTTCTATATCATACGCTCCATATTTCGAACGCCTGTCATACCTGTATAAATAAATACAATAACAGTGACATATTAGTGTCCTGTTGTATTATGGCTAGTGTAACTGAATTTTGGCGCTGCGCCCAGCTTCAGTCGTGCAATGATGGCTCATTCAGCTATCTGTGTATTAAGTCTGTACCTTTCACGATTATTATAGAATTTTAAGCAGTCCTATTTAAGTGAAAGTTACACATATATTTACAAGTATCTATAAATCTAAGAATTCCATAGACCATCTATCGACTATAAATCTATAGAACCATATATTGACGTACAAGGATTTATGTACATGTGTAACAAATAAATTATTAGGACAACTGATAGATGGGCAGTATCAAACCCTGTGTTACCTAACGATGATAAATGGAGCGTCCTGTTTATTGAGTCTTTAAATGACAGAAACATGTCTGAAATCTTTCCACCGAAGCGGTAAACACTCCCTGTAGTTCTTATCAACTCTACGAATGTACCAGATCTAGATGTATTCCAAGAATATTTTTTGTAACTTGTTACGAAACATAAAATACTACGAAGCTGTATATTTTTATTTAAAGTTTTGTATTCTTAGATTTCCTAAAAAATTTCTACTTGGTATATGTATTATAGTTATACTTGCAATGTTAATTTTGTATGAAATAAAATTAATTTTGTGTTTGATTGTGTACTTTAAAATGTGTTCTCTTTGCAGTATTTGAACCCTCTTCTCAGTTCGGTCACGGATCAGAAAGGTAGATGGTATTGGTCTGTAAAAAATATTGGTCCGAACTCAACGCTGAATATTCAAGTCGGGATCAATAGGCGTTGAGGGTGCGGATTAAATGGTCTCTCTGCCCCAAGAATTGCTTATTTTTTGTGAGAAATTTAAATTTAAACTGCTTACCGACAAGTTTAATTAAAAGCAGTCAAAAAAAAATCTCATCTATTTCTTAACTCATCTGTATCGGGCGGGAAATTCATGCCGCCTGAGTATTAGTAAAGAAACTTGTCGATTTAGTTTCAATTACGAAGGATAATATGGTATCGCTATTTCAAAGAAATCGTTTTTTCTCAGTTGCACGGTCATACGACTATAGTATGTATGTAACATTACCGCATTAGAAAAATGACAACTTCTTAAGTTAGCAAAAATGTTTTAAAATATTAAAATAATTTATAAGCAACCTGAAATATCCTTATAAGAGTATAATTCAAGACCAATATTTCTTTATGATATTTTTGTAATAAGATTTACAGCTAAAAATTTCTATTTCATATTATCTTCTGAAAAGTATTAAATTATCATCACTTTATTCCAAAGATGAATACTTTGAATTCGTAGCTTTATAAGTTTTATAAGATTGCGGGGATTTTTAAAGTATTCTACAGTGTATGTTATTTTCTTTGATAAAGGTTGATTTTAAATGGCTCTTTACAATTTAATAGTCTTTTTCGTTTTAACGAATTTTGTACAAAGAGTTTCTGGTGGTTGCACTGTCGAGCAAAATGGATCAAGATAGTCGTTATTTAATTATTTAATTTGAAACCACAGCTTGTATAATGAAATAATTATTTTTGTATTTCACACAGTGAATATCTGAGAAGAATTGTTTTGTAGTTTGCAATTATATATTTACAGATTAAATGCGCCGAAAAAATAACGTTATTTTTCTCAATGAATTTTAGTTTGTTTTAATATTATACATTTATTTGATATTGGTAAATTATAGAAGGTAATAAAATTCTTATAATTAACATGTTACTATTTGTTTTATTTATCTATCAAACTATATACTTATCGTAACACTATTAGATATAGTTGTGCTTTTGGATAAAGGTATAGCTGTAACCCTCTTTACTTCTTATCGCCGGGCATTCGTCTCTGGATCAAGGCACCACGTCGCTTCAGTGCGGATTTACATAGTTACGTTTCAGTGGTCAATATGGGTATCGGTTGTTTATTAATCATTTTAAAGGCTTCCGGTGACGTATAGCGATGTTTACCTAAGGACAACAACGAAAACCGATTGTTTTACGTTCTTCCCGAAATATAGTAACATTCATGAACATTTATCACATTTAGTCACCTAAGTATCCGACTGCCTAAGGTGTCGGATGTTGTCCATACTTTGCAAACTGGTAATGCATCAGCATTACGACTGATTCGAGAGAGTTCTTAGTTTCCAGACCTTATTGTAATCGTATTGATTAATAGTTCTTAAACTTCTCTTCGCCATTTATTTACATATACAGAAAATGTATCAACAGCATTATTTAAATTTGCCGTGGTTTGATTTTCATACGAAATGATTAGTTTAATGATGTAATAACATGACATGATATTTAACGACAGTTTCACGATTAAATTTAAACGAAAAGTAGTTTAATACAATACAACTTTATATTGATATATAGACGATATTATATTTCGATACAAATAAGCATTGAATAATTTATATATATTTTTAAAATAGAATCTCATCAAACGCACTAATGTCAAATGTTTGCCGATTCTCGATTCTATTTCGCAGTAAAATATTCTGAGATTATATGTAAAACCAAGTCTGGCTTTTGCTTTGATTTATATTTGAATATTTCGTATTTGTTAATGTACGTATTTTATTTGCTTTGATTCCGTTTTTTAATAATTTTCTCCATATTTCTTTTTTTACTATCTGATTGACTTGATTACTTGTATCTTACAGAGGGTGGGCCTCGGAGTCTTGCGAATTTGAAATCGCCATAGCGTTGGAACGGGGGAGGGGAGAGGAGCGCGGGAAGTGGGGATCTGTAACTCGGGCCT
>DVPR01001319.1:0-11108 GCA_018239345.1 Oxynetra stangelandi | reverse complement strand
ATTGGTTTTAATATTACTCTTGTTTTTTTTTTATGAATTTTTCAAATTCGCAAAACTCCGAGGCCCACCCGTTATTTGAAGCCTAGGGTATCACGCAGACCCCGCATGATTAAAAAAATTCACTTGCCTCGCAGGAGATGGTTCAGTTGGTAATATTTTTAGGAACGGACGACGTTCACTCTTTAAGCATGCGAATAAGAATTGTTGAATAAAATCTAAGTCTAATTTAGAACATTTCATGTTTCAGTATAATTATTTTATACTTATAATCGCCGGTAGTTTCGTTTGTTCCCGTGGACATTACCGGTTTTCAATGAGTTTGAGGTTTTCAACAATGAGTTATAAACACAAACAATTTCATCATTATGCATACATTCGATTTTGCGTTTTAATCGTAAATAGAAACAGGCCGAATTAAAAAAAAATTATATACCTATATATATGTGATCACACATACGTAGCAACTGTCTTAAAAAGATTTGATGTAAACTGACTTTTTAAGGTCACAGTTTTATTAACGTCATCATCATTTTGGGTAATACTGACAATATTTTGCTTAGCCGGCACATCGAGAGACACTTAATCACGATTGCCAAAATATATATTTTGCTATTATTTTAAACTAGTTCCCTTCTCTTCACGACGTTCTTTAAAAGTAAACATTAGTCGCCACGTTGTAAGTACGTCCTTGGCTACTAGGTGTCGTTTTATTTCGTTAACGCCACTAAGCACGTTAACATACGCTAAAGCACGTCTTGCCTCTTAACAACGTAACAGATTTAGTCCCTACATAAGTACGTTACACATAAAATGTGTGCGTCATAGGACAATAAAATTGTAATGAGGATAACAATGTTAGCGGCATAATAACACACCTATTTCTTCAGCAACAGACGGAAACTGCCGCAGACGCGAGGTTGGGCTCACCTCAGCCTGATGGCGATTAGCTCCACTGCTCCACCACTCAAATACTCGCAACACTCGCGAAGACGCGTCCAACGGAGGGGCTTATGAAGTTGTAAGAGGGAGCAGGGCCCAAAGCGGAGCTATCCGTTAACGGTATAGCTTAAGGAAAAACGTGTCATCCTTCGCGCACTGTATATTGGACATTTGTATATGACAGGACTATATTATCTATGTAATTATACAAAACTTCGCTGGGGGTGCGACGGTCACGCTCGGTGCTTCTGACCGTGCTGGCATGTTTTATGATAGATGACGACTACCTGGATGATAAATGTCCTTTTATAATGATTATCTATGCATTACTCTTTAATAATATTGAATATTGTCCGCATATACATATTTATAGCGTGCGGGCTAGAAGACGTACGTCATCATGCTTGCATCAATGTGAACTCACTGATGCCTTATTATTTGTTAATAAATATGTTTTCCTAATGCGTTACTTTGCTTACATGTACATACGTAAAACTTGTATAAGAGGATTAACCTCCTTCACTAAAATTTATTACAACATCACACATTGTCTTTAATTACACTTTTCAATCCTTTAACCAAACGTGTTATCGTTTAAACTCTTTGAATTTCATTACACATAATATTTCATACCTTTTAGTAACACCAACAACTTCCCTAAATAAGTATGTTAAATTATTTTACGCAAAATTTGAAATATGAGAACATTGCAACCCCACGATAACGACGCTTAAATTACATAATGTTCCTTAATATCGGACATATTGGACGCCTTTCAAGTTTTTGCGGCAGGCGGTACTTACATAGTTAAATAATAACTAAGTCTCATTGACGAGGAAACTGACGCCAATAGTTATAAGCCAACAGTTCTGTTCGAGATAGATTCCAAACTGCTCTGGGCGGTACCTCTTGTAACTTTTGCTTTCTTGTTTGCTAGAGCTAGAAAAGCTTAGAAATCAAGAAATTATAAAACTTCGCTTTCCCGGGTTAATGTTATAAAATATGGGTCAGGTAAGTACTCAGCTGTCACTCGGTCGTATTACGCAGTTAGAAAATATAAACGAACCATCCGTAACAGGAACTAAGACGAGACCTAAAAGTAACTTAACATTGCAAGCGAGAGAACAATGGAAGTCTCTTTATAAAATTTCCTTCAGTTTGAAGTTATAAAACGTGATTTTCATTTTCTTAATGCTAGAGTTGTAACTTGAATTTTTTTAAAGTGACAAGTTTTTGCAAGGATCTTCAGTTCTTACATATTGATTTCTGCACTATCTAAGAATTAAGCTTACGCTTTGTGAAGTTGTCATATTCAACCTGAACAGCAAGAGAGCGTAATCAGAGCAACAACACCGTCGTTTATTTGTTTGAAAATTTAAAGATTTTGTGTTAACTTTTGGAATTTCGGCCCAATAAGTGCGATAAGTGGAGTTACAAGTCAATAATATTAGGTATCACTATCGGTTTACAGTGAGACGCGTAAGATTGTGTCTAGAAACGATCATCGAAACTAGTTACCGAGAAATAGCGCACACAGGTTAGAGTCTGGCGTAACTTTATGCTATGCTGCTTTGGAAATGTATAAATAAAGAATATGACTACGTAAAACAAGCATAATATATTAGTAGTTGAATATATCAATGCAATAGCTTAGAAGTCTGAGAATAATAAGAGAATACGACAGATATTTGAATTGAACATTGACTTATTTAGCTAGAACTAAGTTCAACAACCAATTTTACTTGATAACTTGATTACGATGAAATGACTTCTTAAGGTATTATATTGTCGTCAACTAACGATGCATGCATGCTCCCTTCCGGACAAAGGGGACAATCTCATGCAGAATCGTTTCAATTCCCAGTCTACTTACTCATTGTTTATGCCAACTTTGTTATAGTATTATCATAATTAAATAATACACAAATGAATATGGCGCCTTGGTTATTTGATATATAATATACTACAAAGCAACACTAAAGTGACAGGTGAAAACAACATTTTATATAACAATCAACCAGTGCTACTGTATAAATATCTATGTACGAGTATATAGAGCTGTAGTGGTACTTTTAATAATCCTTGAATAAAGTTTTTAATACCTCCGAATAGTTTTATTTATAAATTCATTTGTTTAAGATTTTTTGATAGCAATAGGGGAACACTTTCGTCATTTTATTTGAGTCAAATCTATTTTCGCTCAGTTTATTTACTTTACTCTGACCATACATACATTTTTAATGCCGTTACGTGACTATATTCTTATTATTTCACTTTCGATTATTTAAGGAATTAATTTTGATATATTAGTGAAGAAGTCTTATAAAATGTTACTGTAATGCCCCTGTTTCTCATACGTTTATTTTCCAGATATAATATCAACATTGTTAAACGGAAGCATTTGTTTGTACAATGTGTGCTGTCATCCTACCGATCGGTTCAAAACGCATTTGCCTTGGAAGCCCTAAGTGTAGCTATAGTCATTCCTCAGTCACATACAGCTCAGAGGATTCTAACACCTATATCTATTGAAGTTAAGCGATACAATCGTTTGTACCTATAACAGTAAAGGCATTACAATAACCATTTATAACCCTCAGACTCAGCGCACTTAGATAACTGTTAAGAAATATTGTTCCATATTACTACATTGTGATCTTTATGGTCAAAGGCAAACCCTTGGCCAAGTGGTATAAGGCAAGCCTATCTTTTTACGCCCAGCAACCCATTCCAATACTGCTTTGCTAAGACAGATACCCATAAGAAGATAAATGCTCTTTGTTTTTTTTAAGACTAAATCCGAGTGTCCTGAAAAACTCCTCTAAATCAATTAAAACTTAGCAACTGTAATTATTACTATTCATATTTCAGTCCCCTTTCTATATATCTGGTTTTCAAATAGCTTCTCCTATTAGATACAGTTTGGTGCATTTATAACATTAAGATATCAATCGCTACAATGAAGGAGGGAAACATCATTAGGGAACTCACATGAAATAGAGTGGTTCATAATGTTCTGTAAACCGTGTGAAGGCTGGTGATGTGGAATTGACCGTCTCATTCTGAGGCAAGACCCGTCCTTAACATTGAAATGTTACTCTGTGTTATCATGATGGTGAAGATTAATGTTATATTGACTTACATTTACCTAATGGTAAAATGCCACAACGGGTAAAGGTAGTGGCAAAGTTTTCTCTGGTAAAACCATTCATTTATCACACCCTAATTTTCACCGAAAGTTATTACATTCAGGGATATTTATTCTTCTTTTGGGTAATACCTTAAGATGCTACTAGATAATAAGTGATAAATATATCGATAGGCATACTTGAATTCTTGAGCGTACATTTTGTAGCGTTGACTATATTCATTTTGACATCATCTAATTTTTTTAGTTATTTCTGGTGGTTATGCGGTGCTTTTGTTTTGATGATGTGAGGCGGAAACTTTCAGGGAGGAATAAAGCTATATTACATAGTATACAATCTCTGACAAAGACGTCCGCTACATAAGAGGATTAGCGCGCGACCCTCCTTGTGGGTTTCGTATTTTTTTTTTAAAGTTTCCTTACGAAGAATGCAACACAAATGTAACGTCTCTTTTATTACTTCTCTCTTGCTTATATCTTTTTCTAGATGAAAGGCTCTTTTCATCCTTGTATTTTAAGATGGCTCGTCATGTCTCCATTACACAATAATGCCGGTATTATCCAATAGCTTACGTCATTGTCAATTTCATAAATCGCGTCAGTGCTTTGAGCAGTTTGGGGATATCTGAAGAAGATATAGTTGAAATCTTATAATACAATGTAGAATATCTTTTCCTTAATGCATTGTAGGTTAATGTATATTTTTACTATAGGATTACCATTTCAGAAATGGTAGTGGAATTTCTTTATTGAACCTTTAACTAGCAGTTTCATCACAGCCGTATTTCATAAAGCAGTTTTTCCATAATACGATAAAATAAATATAGTACCAAAGATAAATAGTGACCATTAATTGAATTAGGGCATTGGCCCATGTTTTCAGCTCACATCGTTTCATTAGCTCCACTATCTCTGCGAACGGGTAATCGAATGTGTGCTAATGGTCTTATGGCTTTCCTTGGAAATACGATTGCGTCTTCAGCATGAATATGTAGTGATATTAATTAATACACGATGTCACAATAATAGCGCGTTCAAAGCCAACAGTAAGAATTAATTGATAGAAAACTTGATTACATCTTAAGTTATATAAAATTGAATTTTAATCTGCGAATATTTTACTTGCGGTAGTATCATTATCTATTGTAATTTCACCTCAAAACAATGAGAAACATAATTAAATTGTTGTATGGGGAACATTTCGGATACATCAATTTCAATTGCGACTAATTGTTATCAATATTTTTTGTGTTTCTATACCAATCTTATGGTTGATTGTTGATTGTTACATCTGAGGTGTGTTACATGTGATACCGGAGTGCTCTTAGCTATACACATCCAACAACCCACCAACCATTATCTCAGTCCCCAGTACTAGCAACGTGTAAGTGTTGCTGACTCGTTAGCTTCTTTCTTCACATGAAAAGATTAGTTTATCCTTTTGGCTTCGCAGTATTCCTAGAATATACTTATTAATCGAACCCTAAACAAACCGAATCGGGAATGAAACATTGCATATGATTAATTCATGTTTACACAAGACGTTCTGGGTATCAATGACTTTATTTAAATGTATATTGGCAACCACTAATGTTATTGTAATTAAATAGCTACAATGGATTATTATCAAAATAGTCACCTTACTAACTATATAAAATTAATGCGTCCATCTTTTAAGAATAAACCTATTATTTTCCGAACGAACTTAGTGAAGTGTAAATATATCGATATTCCTCGATCAATGATGTACTTATTAACACGCTGTTTAGGTGGCTGAATTCTGCGCTAACTCAACTAATTAAAACGTTATCCCCCGTAAAAATTAGTTGTTAAATTTCATGTCTAGAATTTGTCAGTCCTGGATTCAATTTTGCGTTACCACATAACGACTAGGAGCATTCGTTTTGTAATATGCCTATTACAAAACGAATAGTACATCTATCTACCTTAGGTATCGAGAAAACGTTTTTGCCCAGCAGCCCACCAGTAATTTACAAGTATTGGCACCTCCTGATCGCTTCTTTTAAAACATGAATATATAAGCTCCGACATTTCTGGGCCTATTCCATATTTCATAAGTACGTTAAGCGTGCCAAAAAACGTAACCAGAACCCAGTGAAATGGTAAAAGTTTAGAGAACCCGAACGGGAGACTACACAAAGGCTTGCGGGCAGGAACGTGAATAATACATATTGGATGGTAATTTTCGATTGATCCGCCGGATCAAAGCGATAGTCTCGCGGGTAATGGCACGGCTAGTTCGTGTTGCCAATTGAATAGTTACTAAGGATAAAAAACAAATTGTCAACGGCACCTTCACAATCTATTTTAGTATTATACTAAAATTAAATTTTTGGTCACTGTTCATTTACTACAATTGAAATGCTGCAATTATTCTTACAGCTAAACAGCTTTGCCTTCAATGTAATTTTTCGGTTTTTAGGATGCAAGTGACCCACTATTCTTTAAGTATTAGGACCCTTTGGACTAGACCTCTGTGATAACAATAATTCTGGTACTTATGTTAAACAGAACTTCAGGCTTATACAAGATTTTTTTTTCTAAACATAATTATCTGCTCTCAAAATTAAATTAGATACAGTTCTTACCAAATTCTATTTAAGTATAAATAATTATAATGAAGTGTGAAAATATTACCTTATTATAATAACTATTCGTAGTAGAATAAAGATATTAGAATAATGAACAAAACAAGAAAACACAAGATAGTTTTAAAGACAACAACAATTACTTCCGGATAACTGAGAAGACAAATAGTGGTGTACCAATAGAACATTTATAAACAATTTCATATAAAATTTATAATCTTGTTCGGATTCCTTGTTTGTATGTCGTTTGTCATATTAAAGAAAAAGTCATGTTGTAGATATTAATGGCGTTTAGAAATTGACATTAATGGTATATAGAAATAGCTATGAGAAAGGCGCCATCGCGCATTGAGTGATGTATCATTTTTGACGTTTAAGATAAAAATGTAATACACAGCAGATCAGATTGTTACAAAGTCCTGAAATATAATATAAACGACATCATTAAAACTTTAATACATATGTATACATATATGGCATCGTTCGGATTTTTAACATTGGATTTCTGTGAGCTGAAATGATAGAAGCAATTATATACGAAGTTAATGAACTGTAGTAAATCGAAAATAAATTGAAACTAATCATTAAATCGAACTCGTTCTGCGTCTAACTATTCTCCATTCGCATTTCAAACTCCATAACAACGGTATTGAAACTCTAATACGCAAAACGGATTACAAAACCGAATGGAAAACTATTCCAATGTTTACAATAAAACGTTTAACTGCATTGGCTCCGAACTGAATTAAATCGCTAGGAACACTGGGTACCGATGAAATGCCATATTCATTTCGGTTTTAACTACTTTGAACCTGAATAGTTTGACGTTGCATCGTAAATTTATTGCAAGCGTTAATCTCATTCATGAATTTCGATAGGATTATTATGGGCACGGAATAAATTCTTGTAAAAGATCTGTATAAATTGCGCGTATTGTTTATCCATTCTGTAGGTAGAAATTTTATTTACATATAAAAAAATATCTTTATTTAGTAAAAATCAGCTTATACTTTGTGTATCAGACTTGTATAACGCGATAAGCGAAGAATCGTGCCAGTTGCAGACAGTGCGGTCGTTGCGGATGTCAGCATGCCTTCAAATTATCGTCATTATTGTTAAAACATAAAATATAATTTGAAAATAATATTTTCTAAGAGTACATTTATTTTTTCAATACACACTTTATTGATATTTGTACAACCAGAAACAAAACTAATAATCGTACTTAACACTCAAATTTTATCATGGGATGGAGTCGACTCCATAATCTCTGGCGCAGGAATAGGCGGCAGTAGCCACTGGACCAAAAGGTCAGTCGTATTAAATGCAATGTAGCAGGAAATTATTAGATTTCCACATCAATGCGTCACAAATCGGTTAACGCTAAGCGAGGCTTGCATTTAAGTAGAATGCAATGGTTAACTGGACTTTAATAATTTACACGGGTGCACTTTATACTTCAATAATCCTATTTCATTTTATCTTATTCGGATATCGAAATTAGGGACTGAAATATTGAACAGGAACGGTGTGTTGAAGGTATGTATATACATTTTTATTATAATCTAAATGTATTCATAAATATTTCATAATTAGTTATTTAATATCGCATGCGAACCCTAATTTATTCGGTCTTCTGTTTGTCTCAATGACCTCAATAATGAAATATCTGAAACAAGACGAAACAGGAAAACTGTGTAAACATAACCTCTAACAGGAAACGCTGAATTAGAAACTTCCGAGAGCGTATCCAATACGCCTAATCCGTATCGGTTTAGTTTTTCCCACAAATTTTGGCAAAAGATTTTCCACATACAAAGCTTGTACCGCAGTGTTACGATTTTTATTGTCTCCCATCTGATATGCTAACTTATTGGTTACACAATACGAATTAAGTAGTTATTATTAAAGTAATTTCTAAATAGGTCTTATACATGTTGCTCTCTCACGTGCATAATGGTGTCCTTCTCCGTCGTCAGGACTAGGAACGCGTGTGTTATTGACTTCAAATACGTCAGAAACTAACTCGTCCTATTCCGATAGTATTTTCGAGGACAGACACAGACGTCCATTGGCGACATCCATTGACTCTCTTTTGTCGGGTACGTATGTATGTAATCACTAAACAAGTGTTAGAAAGAAATTCAATTCCCGGCTTATGAATACAATTAAGTAGTTGTGAGTAACACTTAATGTTTTCGGAACAAACATGTCCGGCACTAACGCACATTATTTGCACGTCGCCTCTCTACTGGTCTTAAAATCCATGTTATGATAAGACTTTTACACCCAGCGTAGGTGACATTAGCATACAAAGTACGGATACGAAAGGGCCGGCATTTTTTACAGGCATAATGGACGTTAAATATTTTAACATGTCTTCTGAAAGGCCATTTCTTATTTATAGGTAGGAAAACACATTTCACCGGAAGGATGAACGGGTATTTCCGAACGCGTTCCGAAGCTTGTGAGATAGGTTTTGTATTCTAAATAAAATATGCAGGCACCTTTATCTTTTCTATGGATTGTCAAGCGAAAAAGTTACCGATTGATACTTATTTTCTATTTTCTTAGACATATATATACTTGAATTTGAATCCGTTGCAGTATGACATGTTCAACTCCTTGTCTATTATCCGATTGTATTCTACTTACACGCGTTAACAACCCATGTTTATGTTTAAATAGTAAACAGTTACGGTTGCATATTATTGCACCGAAAAAACAATTTTTGTGTAATTTCTGTAAATAGGCCTAGTCCAGTCTGTCAACAATATATAGATCTACATATACTGAAGTAGTTATACTTGAGTTGCTGTATTCCAATTTAATAAGAGCGTTAGATACAATAAACATTTGGTTGTTTTCTTATCCAGAATATTGGAATTTACAACTGCTGAAAAAAGTATACTAATACGTTTATCATTGAAATATTTTTTGGCTACGGTGTTCAATGCGAATACTTAAGTCTACTAAGCTGATCTACTTCGAGTTGGCAAATGTTACATGTTGTACGCGTATATTTTGTTATTTTTTATTATATTAAACCAAATAATAATCAAACTTTTCTTTTTTATGTTTTGCAATATACTTTTTTATAATATTCTAATTCATTCTTTTATGTTTTTAGAGAACGCTTTGTTTAACTGGAGAAAGTCAATTAAAAGAAATTGTACGTCACTTACTATAAGTGCTTATATCTGAGCAATAAATACCGAGCTTCTCGCAAAGTGCAGAGAGATATATCGTTGCTTGTTCGGTAGTATCAGGCGTTGCTTTGCGGAAATCGTTATATTACTATGTACGTAATGTAATTTTGCGTACTTTGCAGCAATTCGCGAGTAATATTTCGTGTTAGGATAAAAACACGATGTATTTTATTCGCGAGCAGATCCGAAGTAAAATTACATTAGTCTTATGGGTATTTATTATTAATATAAAATCCTCTGTATACGACTTCGAAACTAAGCATTGTTAATATATTATTGTATGCTCTAAAGTTAAAAACTCTCACATGTAGGTAAAATATAATTAATATGATAGATATTTATAATAAAAAGTATACATCGCCTAAGTTACAAGTGATCACGGCGTGATCACGAGTACGTAAAATATGTAATTATAATGACTTGAGACTTGAGTAAAGATGAATTGAGAAGTGATATAATGCAAAATTAAAACCAATTATTGGGCTGAATTTTGTAATGTTTTTGAGGTGTTTATAAAGCATGCTGTGATTACCTATAATCATAAGAACAGTTAGTATGTATTTATCTTTTTTATGTTGCGTGCTGTGTGTATGTTTTACTGTATCGTATGTTCGTCATCCTACGAATAAATGAATAAAGTCAACGATATTAATATAGTTCTTGTGAATACAATAAAAACTTATTATTCTTATAGAATAATTTGTAACAAAGAATATTGTAACAGCGTTCTTTCATGTATACGATCGCGTGTTTATATTGGTGTATACAAGGGTATCACTAACCAGGAATCCCTAAACAGAACACAATACCTAATGGCTCCCGCTAACGGAATATTGTACAGCGTCCGGCGCAGCCTTAATATCAGCTATGGCCAGATTTAGTTGGCCGCCCGGCACACTGAAGCGTTCTTCTATTCAAATATACATATTTGAAGCTAATTACATATAAAATAAAATGAAATATTTTGAAAAAATTACAACATAGTTGCGTACATCATTGTTGTTTTATGCGTTTTACCTCATAAGGTGTGCAATACTAGTGTTAAGTGAATCAGGAGTATAATGAAGATAGTAATTCCAATAATAGATATTCCGTATGCAGTAAGTACGTAGTATTTTTTTTCTTAACATTACCCTCTGCCTTAAACATAGTAATAGATATTCCGTATGCAGTAAGTACGTAGTATTTTTCTTCTTGACATTA
>DVPR01001318.1:0-11108 GCA_018239345.1 Oxynetra stangelandi | reverse complement strand
TCATCCCACCTAAGGAAAATCTTCCGATGGTGTTATCAGTACAGATGTAAATTACTACCTGTTTTCGGTTCACACTTGATGTTATTAAATGTTATTGTCATTTTTTTGCCATTAAATGCAAATAAAATTATTGTCGTTTTTATTGTTCTCCTAAATACCAAAGAAACAGGATCTTAAAGTTGAGCTCACGTTTTCCAATATTAATATTTATGGGTATCGATATTTATAAAGTATTTTTTATAATTTGTTAATGTTAAATTATAATAATAGATCACGTATTTCCATTGGCGTAGCTAGGTAACCTAGGGCTCTGGGGCAAATAAAAAAATAAGGCCCCACTGCTATCAAAGCTGGTAAGTTTTTATGAAGTTTTTTTAAGTTGCCCTAAATTTAATCATCTGAAAATTTACATAGATGTTCAAAATAGTATTACGGAGGGCTAAAAATTTGCTTTTTTTGGTTACACACAAAAACAATTATGAGTTAGTTTATCGATCGATTACTGGAATAACGTTCGAATTTATCAGAAACTGAGTTGCCATGATTAAAGTCGTGTAGCCACCAGTCATATTATTTTGAAAATGGGAGAAATTTTCAAAAGCTGAGTACGATTGAGATTTTCTGGTAAGGATTCGCGGGCCCCCTGAGCTTGAGGGCCCCGGGGCACTGCCCCGCCTAGCCCCTTAGTAGCTACGCTGCTGCATAGGTACTTCCTCCTGTTTCGTCATTCGTATAGTGATTTAAGTATCGTCATTACAAAATCAACTATTTTATTGTTCCCCTGTTAGATACGAGGCTTTTCTCATAATGTTAGTCTGACTTAGGGTTAAGGCTGTGCAATGGTTAAATACTATTTCCTTTACAGCATTTGCAAGTGTTATTTATGTATCATTTCAGTTCTTTAGTTTGAAGATTTAAGTTATTACTCCACGTTTATACTGGACTTGACTACCTTAGTCCTTGGCGACATGTCTGACCAACTTGAAATAAGGCGGACACCAACGCAAAGGAACTATACTTACTTATACACTAAGTGAACTAATGTCTACCTATCAGTAGAATTAATAGTAACTAAGTCTTATTAACAATCAAGACTTAAATGTCCACTACTCATTTACTGCACTCTTCGTGTAAAAAAAACGTGAACGGTTCGGTTAAAGCGATAGAAAAACACCTGAAACAATTTTCATTATGTAGCTACTGTTTTCGCAAATTACTTTTATACGTTAGTAGTTTAGAGCTCTGCCTTCAACTGCAGAGCCTACGGGTCATAACCTGTACCCCAATGACCTACGAAGCCACTCAGGCTTAATATTGAATATAATTTAATATAACAGTGAAAAAAATCCTTGCCACATGTATAAAGACAGTATCAAACACACGCTGTATTTTAAACAAAAATGCATCTTATTACTATCATATAAGAGAAACGATATTTCAATTATAAATAGATATCTCATTTCTCACTATAATACTAAACAGTTTATAAAAGATCTGGTAAATAAATACTATATGCTTATATCATATCCTTTTCAGTATTTGTCGTGATCTCAACACGCTTGGAATATTATTCTTGCATAGGTACATTTGTGTGCAGAATTGTTTAATCGTCTAAAACAGATCAAATCATAGATATACTCTAGGAGCTCGTTTAACAGGATATGAGAATGATTAGGATAATATACGATAATATGAATTAAAATCAACGGCGTGCATATGTATGGTTATCTAGTGGTTACGTCGCGGTATGTGTGCGGTGGCGGGCATCGCGGCAGTTGCCTCGCGGAAATCGGAGAGATGTCGACGTCAGAAACAAGCGGCGTTCACGAAAAATTCGAAACAAAATCTTGTTATACAACGCTCCTGTGAAACAATTGAAAAGTTTGAAATGGTATGTACAGTTTTTTCTATATATTTTCACACATCATCAACGCGGTCATATAGACGGATGATAGGTAGTACCCCGTTTTAGTCAGTGGAATTAGGTATTTTTATGAAGACTTTTACTTTCGAGCGTGTTTGTTTTTCATGAATAAGTGCCGTCTTTGCGTGTTTCGTGGCATTGAAAGACAACTGTTTCAGCTTTTAGGTTAAGTAAGCGGTTGCTGTATTATGTGTAGTGATATATAGTAAGAAAAATATTTGCGTTATTTTGTGATAACGAAAAGGTTTTGTAATTATTTGGCTAAATTATATCTACACAGATTAATTCAGGATATCTCTTCTGTTTCTATAAAATTTTTGCTCACAAACTGTTAGAAGTGGTATCATCTACAACATTTGAATACATTGTTTTTGCAGTGCAGTTTAAAATTTCAAGTAAATAATAATTTAAAGTTTCAAATAAACAACTATGTATATTATAATTTTAAATAAATAATTCCTGCGTACGTCAAGTAAAAGGATGACTTTGCATCTGCGTTTACGCAAATTGCAGTAACACCAGAAAGGAGCGACTCATCATTTCTGTTGGTCAAGCATCGTATGATTGACCAGTGAAAAAAGTTTAATAGAGATTGTCAATAATTAATAGTTTAATGGTGATGCAACCATTCGTTCGCTTGCATAATAACAAAAAAGGTTTTTTTTACTGTTTTCTTATTAGTCATGTATCCTGTATCTATGAGTAACAAAATATTGGAATTATTTGTATGTTCGCTGATTTGCTCCGATATCTCGTATCGTTAGATAAGAAACGCTATTTAACAGATACTAAAGTATATTGTGTATTTGTTGACATATCATGATGTAGCCACAGACGTGACTAGTCAGAAAACATTTTGTTACTCAGGTGATTTTAATAATTACAATAATAAACACATTCATATACAAAAAAAATGTGAATGGTACACGTTGACAACCTTGTTATTTATCTTAATTTTACACTATATATTTAACAATATCCGAAACACTTTTTCATTTAAATATATTATAATATGTATGTCAAACATGCTTACGTAAAATGCAGCGGGGTTTATATTACCAATCAATGTTGGAACTTTTGATCGTGTAGCATATTCGACTCAAATAATGAGGACAGCGTAAAAGTATATTTAATTGTTAGTTTCTAGAAGCTTCTTTAGTTAAGACTGGGACGTTTCTCTGTAATACCTATAATACAATACAAAAATGTTAAACCCAATATAAAATATTTGGCTCGAGTCACTCTCGTGGAACCCATTTGCATGTTCTTAACCGATACTTATATGATTGTGATGGCAGAATGATTGTTGACCCACTAACCTGGGCCAATAAGCCAGTGGAATTGAACATCTAACTGTGCTGAGTAGCATTAGCAACATTGTTACATGCATTGCAATTACGAATTCGTCAAATTATCGATACACTGTAGGTACCTATATTATTTATGTAGGTACGTTATGTGTTGGTATATTTCTGTGTGTAACTTGCAGAAAAATATTTCGAAGCAACAAAAAATAAATTTGCCGAATTAAGCTAAAACAATTTAAAAGTATATATTAATCACAATGCTATATATTTTAAATTACATCGTGTTCAATATTTATTTGTCTCATTTTATCATTTACGGCTCTACTTTACTGCTACTTATATGTCTTGTTCAATACAAGACAACACCGTTTAAAGTTGGAATTGGAGTTCTATTTCCTTCCATGGGCCACGGACACACAATAAGCGTCGGAACAAAGTGTTTTATCTAAATTATCGCCTTAACCAGCTTTATTTATTTGAACAGTACTCGACCAACATATACCTATATCCGTGTAACATGTATTCGTACACTAAACGATAAGGTTATTGCTGACGGTCTCGGATACATTATATCTAATTATTAATCGATATTAGAAATCGTGGAAAATAACGTACGCGTGCCTTCCAACGCCCTCTAGTTTTAGATTCGGACCGCCTAGAGATTGTCATGAGCATATCAATAGACTACAATATTTTTCATCAATTTATCGATATATGTACAAATATAAGTTTGTTATTTGAATCTATTAATTTTCTCAAAATGTTGTTGTTACTTTTGGTCTCCACCGTCTTCAAAAATTGTCTTCACAGTCAATAGCCTCTTAATCGTTTCTCATTTGGATGTCAGGTCTCCTATCCGAATGGAAGGGATTAAGGCCACTGTCTGCCACGCTAGCTAAGTACGGGTAAGCAAAATTTTTTAATAAATACTTTTTTTACAATGAAATATATGACTGAATCGCTACTTCCTCGGATATTTATCAGCTATCTTCTTGAGTATCAACAAAAGTGTCTAACCATTGATTTACGTTTGCCTATAATCAAAAATTGCAAATGTCAAAATAAGTGGGTGGATTAACAGGAATAAAGTATGTCAGAAACGGATGCCTACATTAGGCGTAGCAGCGTTAGCGAGGAAGATAAAAGATAATCGTTTAACATGTTTTGGACATGGACATTGTGTACGAAAGATAGCTATGAAAATGCTAGCTATGAGAAGATATCGAGGAAGGCATGTTTTAAATCTGTAGTAATTGGATGTTAGGATAGAAGACAAAAATATATTATATTATTGCGCCTACTTCTAATCAATCAGACGTGCACAGCAAAATACAAATTGTGTCAAAGTTTTGAATGTATTGAATTTAAAAAGGAATTGAAATTATCAAAATAGTTTAAACAATAACGAAATATTTGTTAGGTATCTACTAGCAAATAAAGATACGTGGAAGCAATGATATTTCAATAAATTGATTTTGATTGTTTCATTTTGTGCCTCTTGGGAATGGAACAGGAGCTTCGAGTACTGGGCATTGTAAAAAAATTCCAGCAACATTTATTTTATAATCGATTATCTTACTAAATGTACTTCACATTTGAAAAATATGTTTGTTAAGTCATTTATTAAAAAATACCTCTAACCGTGTAAAATTATGCTACGGTCCTTCCGAGAGGGGCAATCATTGCCATGCAAAGTTTAGGTGAGATAGTAGGTACATATATAAGAGCTCAAAAAGGGGTGGGGCCGTATGACGGTGTAGTTCGGCACCCAGAGCTAGCCCTACGGAAACGATGCATTCCGTTTTTCATATTCTCAAATTTACTTTAAGATAGATAGACATATTTTGCCGTTTTGCATTTAACATGTTAATGTATGTAGCTATCGGATATCTTTGAAAAATATATATTTATACTATCACGTTACGAGAAGACAGTTCCGTAGTTGAGAAATGGAGTAAGCGATTTAACAATTCAACTCTCGCTTTGCTACTGGGTTTTGGTTATATTATGTACGTCCAATTTACTTTACTTTGTAAAAGGGCCGCTCTCGATTCTTCTCGAAAAGAAGTCCGCCATTAATCGATTAACATAGTCTATTGATCTGTAGGTATATCCAGTTACTAAAATATTTATTTTTAGCAGCAATTATCTATCTTAGAGGACAAACATGCCTGTTTAATTGTGTGATAAGAATTACTTTACACAGACCACTGTTTCCAACCGTACGTTCCTATCGCAGTCGATTATTTCACACTGTCACGAAGTTAATAAATTATTATTTCCATCATAAATGTGTGGAAGATTGAAAAATATATAAATCAAATTATACAAATAGCTCTAGGATATGTAAGTAAGTAACGGACAGAGGGTGAAATAAATAAAATATACATAAGACAGGACAGTCTTATCTTTGTGCGACATGCGAAGACTTCAGAGTGTATCATTGTTTTGCATTGTTTCAAATAAAGCTTAAATAAGCGGTGTTGTTTCTCGTGAATTCAATAAAATAATTAAATAGAATACAAAAATCCCTCCGGGAATAATGATAAAGCAGTTGAATAAAAATTCAGTCCAACAAAGTTTGTTGCAAAAGGAAAAATTGTTAGAAACGAAAACTAAGAAGTACAGCGGTATGAACAGAAATGGACGACGCAATTCACAGGTCAGTGAAAAATATAATTGTAACATTCTATTTATATCAATGCTATCATTTTAATATAAAGTAGAACCTTAAACAGACATTCGTTTAAGGATTTGCGAGGTCTTGGTGAGGCTATCATTTATGTGTGTCAATGATTGCATACGGTTATTGATGGTTAAAAATGTGAACACTGTAATACAATTATGCAAAATATAATTACGCATAGGTTCAACGTCCGCTGAGAATTACAGATAAATAAAGTACCTACTAAAGAAGTACGACGTAACTTGTTTGTTGATAACTCACAATCTTTATATTGTAATTAAGTTATACCTACCTAGCTAATTAGAACTAACTATCGATTGTTAGAAAAATGTTAATTTCGTAATCGTAAATAGCCTAAAAATATATCTAATAAATGTTTACTGTTCGAATGGATACAATTAAATAATGTAATGTCCCCGTCTTGTCTATAGTATTAGCTGTTAAATAAAAAAAAACTATTTTGATCCTCAAAACGTTTCTGTTCCAGTACACGGAATGTGTGTTCTTGGCATTCTGTTTTGAAAAAACACAAAGTTACTCAGTATATTATTATGTAGTTTATTATTATTTGTCCGTTAATTTTCTAAGATTACTACGAAACTAAAAAGTTGAAAACATATCGACGATTGAAAACAATTTGACGGCTGTACGACAAATTTCGAGAACAAAATAGAAAGGGTTACTTGCCTTCTTTTTCGTTTTATGTTAGATATACATGTCAGTGTTGCCTAAATCCATTGATATATTTTTTGTATTAAATAACTAAGTTTAAGCAGTATTGGAATCATCTTTCACTTAAAGCTGGTATAAAGCTACTATATTTTTAATTTATATAATATTTTTAAAGAGAATACTTCTTTATTATAATTAATATATTTTTACTTCTGATTGTTTACTTTGAAAATTGGGGAACATTATAGTCTGGGGAATGTTATAACTTGGATATTGGGGGAAATTATATAACTATTAATATAAAATGATTTATATGTTTCAAAATACCATACCAATTTCAAATAATAACACCAAGTTACTATAGACTTTTTAACGGTCAAATCAATCGTTTCTTATCACGTATGTTTCGATAAGGGGTGATAGTAAGATTATATTAATCTGCGTTAGTGGCACAGTATGGATGTGTGTTGGAATAAGTGCACATAAGCGTTCCGTTATACGTAAGACCATATTGTGAGTTGATCGAATTGTATAAAATAAAAACAAGTTTGTATAATTGATTTTGATTTTAACAGTGATATGAGAAAAAACAGTGTATAAACGAGTAAAAACATGCCAAAATAACAATTGATGGACATAACAGTTTGTGATGTAAAATTGAAGTGACAGAAACTGTGGTAGATTTGTTGTGTTCTATTTTAGTTCATATTTTAAATGTGATTAATGTTTCAGTACCTACCAATGGTATAATATATTTTTACTAACAATTGACACTTTTTATCAAGTTTAATTTACGTATGTATCTACTCGTACATACATACATAACTAAGGATGCAGATTTTAAGAAAACAATAGTTTACATTAAGCGATTTCTGGTTATTGACTAATCATATGTATATCCAGACTTAAATAGAGGAGTACCTTGGACGAGTACGATGGGTCGACTACTAACGTCAGTATGCTGACCAAGCCCTTCTGATGATACTATATATATGTACTACACCATCTGGTAGCGTATATTTTACGAATTAATTCAGTATTACACTTTACCTCCGCCATGTTTATAGATTTACTAAAATATCTAAAATGTTTGGAGGGAAATTTCAATTCGAAAACACATGTTTTTATGTGCTGAACTTGTCTTGTTATGTCACTTTATAATAAAAAAGTTTATAAAAAACACAGAAGATGTACGCAGAGGAAGCCTATGAAGCTCAGGTCAACGGCCGCTTAAGATTAATTGTAAGTAAAGTACTGATTGTATTAATTTGACAACGCCATATTAGAAATAATTCAAAGCAGAATATCGATTGACTGTCTGACGTGACTGATCGATCAGGCCAGTTTGGAATTTGGAAACCGTATTGCTTACATATTGTAAGCGTCAATTTAGAGGGGCTGTTTTGAAATGAAATATCTTAGAGGGTAAATAGAAGCTCCAAAGTACTTATATAAAAACAAAATGGTCAAGTTACTTGAAAGTTGATATTAGTACTCTTGATTAGATTTAAGCGACGTTTTTTGAAATTCTTCGGCCCTGATAGTGAAAAGGAGACTTAAAGTTAAATAAAATTTACATACTAAAAATGAGATTTTCTATGATTTTACACACAGTTAAGAGTAAAACACGTATTTTGGTATGTTTTGACATTACGCCCCAAAGGGGGTGAAAGAGTATGGCACCTACTGTTTGTAAGGGTAATAAAATATACCTACCTACTGGAAACTAGATATTAGTGCTATATTAATAAATTTCCCCCAAGAGAGACGTGCAGTGTTAATACATAAGGTATACATTTATTATCCTACATACAAGCACCAACACGTGTTTAGCTCTGAAAGGGAGCATCCTCAGAGATATTACAAATGAATAAAATTAATCTATCTATTAACAATGGATTTCCGCAAATTAACGACTAATACAAATTACTTGCAATCTTAATGCTGGGTTAATAAATGAATAATAATTAATAAAACTGTTTAGTTTATTTACATAAGTAAAATATAACAGAGAAACGAAAGCGCGAATGCAAAGGAAGTTAGTAATAAAGATATAGATTTCTCTAGAAATAAATACTTGAAAGTGTACCGATTGAATAATAATACATTTTTGATTGATTTAAAACGACTATAATATAAAAATAAACAACCTAATTAAAACAGTGATAAATTTTGATGATTAAAAATCCTGCCTCAAACCTTGAAGGCATTAACGACGTGACTAATAATATTTACATGTAAGTGACTAACTTTATATCAAATAAAAATTTGAATTTGGGGTTCATATCCTTGATTGGTGCATAATTGAGATTCAATGTCACTTTAATTTCGATTAAACGTGTCTGTAATGGTGATGGAAAATGACGTAACTAAACCTGAACGATTACAACGTTTTCCGACAACAGAGTTTGCCAAACCGCATTTACGCGTTCTGAATAATATTCACTATTCGCAGACTTCTTTTAATATTTTTTGTGATTTATGATATATGCATAAATAAATATTGTATTATACAGTAATGTTGCTATTATAATATCAACAGCATCGCATCAATCGAAATCAAAAAAATGTTGGCTGAGGTACGCTTGTGGGACAGGATGGCGTCTCCGTGTGTTGTATCGAAAAACTGAATGGGTCATTAGTAAATAACGAGGCTTGTTTTTGTTCGAAATTCTTGAGTCGCGTCGGTGTATGGTGTTATGGTCAAGTTTTGTTTTTATAAACGTATTTTACTGTACTATGCTACCAAGGTTATTGTGCTCTCCAACTGATTTCGAGAAAGATCACAATCTAAGGCCGGGCCTTGGAGTTCATTTAGATGTTCCTCTTATAAACGTAGCCTTTAAATTATTAACTTAAATATTAATAATAATTGTTACTTATATTCGATTGTTCTATCTGAATCGACTCCATTTCGAATCATTGAGCACTGGATGCCTAGGTACAATCCATATTGTAACTTAACTGTGTGAGTGTGTGTGTGTTTTTTAATATGCACTCCTCAATTGTATTTTTGATCACGGGATCCTTTTAATGCCAAAATTTACAACGAATCTTGATCAGTCGCACGATTCTCATGAATATTTAGTATATATCATAAATGAAAATTAAGCTCATAAATCTGTTCCATGTGTCAATAGTCAGTGAAATAGAATTTATATAAGTATTAATTTATGTACATAATTGTACAATTTTGCATAATACAGTCTTGTATTTTTATTTTATTTATATGCTGTTGACAATTTTGCATTTTAGAATTGAATAAAAATTAAATTGGAACATTATTAAGTAGGTAGAGATTTATAGGACATTCTTTCATATGCAACAAACAAATATGCAAACGAATGGTGAAACGAATTGTAAATATTTAATATTTTTATTAAAATATAAGCATGGTCACTAATGATACTCAGTAATAATTAATGTGGTTATCGTTAATCTAAAAATCACTAATGCACCTAGTCGTCAGCGAAATGGTGTTGGTATGTGGTAGTCATTTGTAGAATATTAACGTAACCATGACATTACCGTAAACGATAAGTAAATACCGTTCTTGTAAATCTGTATAAAATTAATCACTTGCCTGCCGCCAGAAACACTTTGAATGTATATTTTTGTGATATAACATTTTGACCAATATATTCTAAACATTGTGCAACATTGAACGAATGTTCTGGAAATATCCGATGGACTACTATTAAACGATTCTTATACGTTCATTGCTGCTTCGTGTCCTATTGATGTCTGTACCGTCATTGATGATTGATAATTCTAAGTGAACACTGTTGTTATTGTGTGACTCCTTTTTACACTGTTACCGATAAGTAGGTCCGGTCCGTAAACAAAATTATTAACGTAAAGAAAAAAATATTATTAACACCCACTCGTGATTAGCAAGATCCATAAATGTATCGACACGTAATATGAAGCTCTTGTTCATCTCTTTACAAATTGACACATACGACACTAGATATTTTAATCGGCATACTTAGTAGAGTAATGAGCAGTGGTAATCTAGTGGCTTAGAATTCAGCCTCCCAATGCGAAGGTTTTGGTTCAAATCCTTGCGCGTAGGTAACTTTTTCTTAACAAAATTATGTGTGTTTAAAAAGATTAGATAAATATCACTTGCTTTAATGGTGAACAATGCGGGCATAGATAACATGTTAAGGTTGCCGCGCCCTGAACCGTAGAAACCGCCTATCACCCCAAACAATAAAAACGAAGAAAAAAACCTTCGTGAGAAAATCTGTACACCTCAGAGTTGTCCACAAAGTCAACAAGCATTTGATAAGCGTAGCAGATTAAGGCCGTATTTTTCTAAATATTACAGGAGGTCCATGTCCAACACAAGAACAACGGATCATTCATAATTTTAATGATATATGGTAATATATGTGATAGGACGAAGGTATCGAGGGAGGCCAAGGCTCTCCTATCTCGACCAAATAGGTCGGGCTCTAGAAGATGGGGGAGTCAATAGCCTCCGAAACCGGCGTGTATGTATGAAGAGACTGAT
>DVPR01001317.1:0-11114 GCA_018239345.1 Oxynetra stangelandi | reverse complement strand
AAGCCACGGCTCCCTGAAGGTCAATGACATGAAAATTTAGTTCCGAAACGCCATGTACACTGCTATTAGAGCTACTTTTAAACCGATAGGCGGCCTGGTAAGTTTCACTCGACGAAAGCTATCGTATAAATCAAGCGCTACTCACGGCCATAGATACGGGATTTATTTTAAAAACCCAAACACAATAACATCGGGGCTCCGGCGTCGGTAAATCAACGGGCGTCTACATTCCCCGCGTTTATGTAAGCTTCCGGTGAGCAAGTGATGTCATTAGCGCTTTTTTATAAAAAACTAGTTCCAACATGTGTTTCTAATTTGTTGTCATCATTGTCGTCTACATATATAAATCTTATGACATTTGTTAGACTCGCTAAAACTCGAGATGGACGGGATCGATTGGACTTATCTTTGTTTCAAAATATTAGCGGGAGTCCAGGGAAGGTTTGCAAATGAGATAATATGGAAAAATCGGAGGAAAATAGTAACAAAAGCAACTTAATTTTGCCGTATAAATTGCGTACCTGTCAAACATTTGACGTTCGTCCCGTTTTCAGAAAAAAATAATTATATTATATTTTATGGATATCCAAGGATTGCAGGTTTCTATAGCCAACTTTCATTTATTTTCAATTCTTTATTTCTTATAATGCAATGGATATTCATATAGAAGATGATGATAATGCAATGGTTTTATATGGAAGCTGGTGAGATAGTTCCAGTAATGTAATGGTGACTTTACTAGAAGAAAGATTAGATTGATGCTGGATTAAAGAGGAGGCATATTCTATATGTATATTGCGGAGTACCTATACTAAAATGGATATGAAAAATATTTAATAATCAAATTTAAAGAATTATTACCTAGTATTTTATAAAGTTAACCATAAATTTTACAAGTTCATATTGTTGCAAAAATTAAAACGTTATAAGCATTTCCACTTCTTTTATATTGATTTACACCATGCCTTTAATCCGCTTATTACGCAAAATTATTACGCCATTTGTCAAAAAGTTAGAAAACGCTTGTCTTAAGTTTCCTTTCAGAGAACTTAGGAAAGGACATTAAATTTTAATTTGCTAACTCACAGCCCTAATCTTTTGTGGGTTTAAACTTCGAATAGTAGCGAACAATATGCGATTATGGGCACCCTTTGCCCTAACAGTGTGCTAAAATAATAAAGTTCATAACTGTTGAAGAAATGTGAACATTAATATTTAATATTAATATTTAATATATTTAATATATAATATATATTAACATATTTTGTCATAGTCATTCTTTAATGTAACTATACAGCTGAAGTCCCTGAAAACCAATGTTCTTGTTTCTCTTAGGAGAGCAGTTTGAGTTTATAATACACTGATTATAATAATATTATTATATTTTATTATTATGGACCACTGTTATAATATTACTACAATTGATGGAAGACGGAGAAGAATATAGGCGTCATAGGATAACATATGCTTTCCAAGGATCCTGTTCCTACTGACTGTAGGGAGGAATTATCAGTACAAAAACATTACAATACGTAATTACAATATGTTCGTAGAAGCGGTTTTTACGAAAAATCGACGTGTGAAGAGACCGGTACTTCTTAGCGATATTTTAATTGGTTATAGTTACGGGTACATTAATAAACAATCAGGTAATAAAATAAAATATTTAGATATATAAAAAGATAAAACACATTTAATTTAACGAGGCACACATTTCAATGAAAATATAAATAACCGGTTGCATGTTTAGGAGGATCATCAAGTTTTTGTATTTAAAAAAAAAGAAAGGATACCTACACGCTAATTGATGTTAAAGGACCGCTTGAAATCATGAACATATCTTCTTCACTTGTATCTGATCTGCAGATTAAAAACGTTTTACCTCCGAACTGATACGGTTCGTGACGTGACAAGGTTTGATTATATTTAGGGGATAAGAATAGTTGGCATACTTTTGCGTCGCTAGCAGGCAATGTACATAGGTTATTTAAAATATATTTCAATTCAAATCTACTCTCATGCTTGTCTCTTACCAATTTACCTACTTTCATTTAAATTCCTCAAATATTCTATTGTTGTTGGTAAGCAATGTGCTATATTTTTGGGTCTAAGGTTATCGGCGTTTGATTACATTTATTCTGAATTCTTTTTTTATTGTGATTAAACATTTGATGGCCAAATTCGCGTTGAGACTTCACCCACCTTAGAGAACATAGTGGATAACTCTAAAGTGTGCAGGTGTCAAGATGTTTTCCTTCGACGTTATAGCAAGTGAGAGTTTAGCCCCGGATACCTAGGGTCACAATTCTAAGTTATGACTATTCATTAAAGTAAGCTCTATTTTTGTATAGATATATGTTTATTTTTGTATAGATATATGTTAAATCAACTTATTAACTATGGACGTCGCTGCAGCAGTAGTGCTTTCGCGTCAGAATCCTTACTAGAGTATTGCAGAACATTCACTTTATTTCATAACTCATTGTCAAGTGACTATCCATACATTCAGATCGTTTTTAATCTGCAATCCCGAACCGTTTATTCACGCACGGAGTACCTCTTGCAAAATGCAATTTACAATAAATTATGTAGATATTAATAAGTGGGAAGGTTAAGGGGTGAAAATAATGGTCGGGCCATCCATCGTCCGATAAATTGCGAGTGGAGACACACTGTATTGGGATTACGTGCTTCAATATCCGGAATAAGTCGGAGCCGTGACTCATCACATGACAACCTCGCCGACTAATCGCTAGACCGATCGCCAAACAGATCGCCGCCTCAATCGGCCAACGTAAATTAGTACGTGAAAAACTTTTAAACACATTTCGTGAGGCTATGAACGTTTCTTCGTCAAATTTCAACAGTTACCGCGTTGAGGAAATTGAGGTAATTTGCGAACCGAATGCGACCGAATAAAGGATTTACGAAGAAAACATTGCGTAATCCTTCCTCGCAGCTAAATAAATGTATTACCTCGCGTATTCAGACACGTCACTAAGTCATTTCGCATGAGCTTTATGCTTCTGTTTCGTCACTCGTTCGTTCGTAAACGAGTTTTATCTTTAGATTAGGCATCGTTCTGTTTGTTGTTACGGCCGCGTCATTTGAACAGCGCACGTCATTCATGTTGGCTACAGATATGAAATAGATTTAATGTATTCGTATTGTATATGCAAATTACTTGTTACAATTCGTGGAATTCACAATATAGCTAAATGTTTATTCACTGTAATATACGAATTGATTAACATATTTTAATTAGTAAATTATGTGCATAAGTTCGAACTTTTTAAGCTAGATTAAATACGACGTAATATGCTTAAATAAATTTAACTGAATATTTATAATGAAACCGTTTATCATTTCATACCGGCTAATTAGAATGGCGAATGTTAAAGAAACGTATGTAAACTTTCTGAATGGGCTTCATGACGAGAAATATTCCTATGACTATGTCTTTGAAATACACTTAATTATTCGGGTTTTGTTAGTACAGAACAAGAATACTTCTTATTTTGTTGTCAATTACATTGTTGTTATTCTTGCCTACAGTTCAGTTTTATGCACATGCCGGCGGACGAATTAAAGAAAATACTCATAATTAAAGGACTTTTCATTGTCACATCTTAAAATAAATTAAAGCCTTAGGTTAAACTTCAGTATGCGTGACGTCAGGTATTGCATGATTGCACGCTTTTTCACTACGTTTTGGACATACTGAAAAATCATCACCGTCGGAAGCTTTTGTCAACAGTCAAAGACATAAGAAATGTTTCTAACATATATGCTTGAATTGAAGATCTGGTTGAACCTGCAGCCTGGTACGTCTCGGGGAAAAAAGTATGTGGTTATTGTTTTCGTCGAAAACATTTGATCGAGGGAAAGTGCCATCGGACTACAAATAGAACGTAGTTAATAAGCGCCGCAGGCAACTCTCGCTCGCATGGCGCAATAAGTACTAGTTTATATTCATTTACTTATCTTCAACGGTCCAGACTCATTTCGGAACGTAAATTGTCGGTATAACAAGACCATTATAGATATAGCCGCCGGAAACGGACAGCTTCGGCAACGTCACCAATGGATATTAGTGCGGTGTTACAAAGATATCAAAAACTTCGGTATGTCTACTCTAAAAACTGCCTGTTTGGTTTTAAAAGAACTACGCGATACAAGCATGTCAACCAAAACAAAATCGAAAATAATTACTTATTTGTAATTATTGCATACTCTACCGATTAACATTAGATATAATTATATAAAAAAGTATGATATCCACTTCATTGTTGACATGAACCAACCCCATTATATAAGCCAAAATTAGCTCCTTATCGGGACCCACTGACCGCACAGCTCTTGATCAACGAACCATGAAAACAATATTGGGCGTTGAAGGATCAAATTAACATTCGGTTCCTTCAATTCCGGTCGATTACGCGGATTAACGCCAATCTCGCCAAAGCAGGTAGTAGATGAACATAATCATAGTGCAGGGAGCCCTTAACAATTAATTCGTTAAACTATTAACCCAAATCAATTTATTCATCGGAAAACTAAGGTGCTCGTTACATTAGCCGCTTAGCGCGCACTACGAATAAGTGTTTAAGCGCGAAGAAATACTGAGTATCTCACCGATCTAGCTATTCAATTTAGAAGCTGCACATTATTCGAAAAGTAGTAAATCGCCTGGAGTGTGTCATTAGCCTAGACATGACCTTTGAACTATCGTGTTGTGGAATATAATTAATTGCACATTTAAGGAACATATATTCATTTCCGTTTCTCATTATCGAACTCTGATTAGTCTTTCTCACAATATAAACAGAAAATCACAATAATCCTGTAGGTTCGATAGCACACGAAGTGCAAGCGATTTGCCACTCTATTCCAATACATTTCTGGGACGTCCCGGCGAACTTTGTGTCAATCGGGCCGAACTTAAACTGTCAGGCTCATTATGAAGTTGACTGTGTCGGGGACTTAGCAGAGATCGCAAACTGAGCGTCTTTGATCTTTACAACGGCTAATTAATTGGCAAGGAAAGATTAACCGGGTATTGACAGCTCCGTTTAAATCTATTGTAGAGCGTATTGTTACGTTCTATTGTCACATTTTATGACACCATTTTTGGAAGAATTTCAATTCGAGATTTTAGTAGCTGCAAGTTTTTAATGTATAGTTAATATTGTTATTCAATATGTGGTTCGATATACAGTTACATTATAAACAAAGTTTATGGTAAGTCAATATATGTATGTCGTTTGAAAAAAAAATGGATGATGAAAGACTGACAAAACAGATGTACAATGGGAGAATGAGTGTTGATGGACGTAGGGGCCGCGGGAGGCCGAGACTTACCTATCTCGACCAAATAGGTCAGATATTTGCTGATGGGGGAATCAAGAGCCCCCGAAACCGGCGTGTATGCATGAAGAGACTGATGAATGTAGACGAAGCACGTCAGTTTTGTAACGACAGAGATGTTTGGCACTCGATGCTTTCTGCTTACCCTGTTGGGGACTTGGCGTGACGGTTTGAAAAAATTATAAGTAAATATTAGATTCGATATTCACCCAGTACCTTTTAGTTTTGCAAATGATTAATACAATGAAAGGTATTTATTTATTCACTGACCAATGCATTGCTGGCTTTGAAAGATATTTAATTTTGCTTCTTCTTTCCAGTTCATTCCTCAATTTACACGAGTATGATAATAATGCGTGCAGTGCGGTCTGTGATGTGTTTAATATTAGTAATAACATTGATCAATAATGATATTAACTAATCAAGTGTACCTGCATTGTGTTTAAGAATTAGAAATGCTTGCGTTTTGTTATCGTTAATAAAAAAAACATCTAGCTGTAAACTTTCCCTACATTAAAGCTATAAATAAAGCATATTTTGATTTAAGTCTTAGGATTTAGAATTTATATAGTATTAAGTTCTTTATCATAAAATGGTTTTTGTCTTCTACATAGTAGCTATGTATAAAAATAATTTACTTCGTCATAACGAGATAAGTTTTTAAAGAATGTTATTATTGACTGAAACAACGAACTTGTTTAATCTTTCCGGATAAAATCAGTTTGGCAATATTGGGGTCATAAAAATTTCGTCCGTAAGTATAAATATATTACACCATGGAATCAAAGATATCAATAAACTATTTTTATTTTTTTTTTTTTTTTTTAAGATGAAATTTCACGCACAATATACCCAAATCTAAAGCATTCTGATGTGAGGTCATCCTATGTCAATCCAGCGGATAATATCACTTTACTAAAACTTGAAGTGATTTATAACGTTTAATAAAGATCTCAAAGTGGACCTTTGATTTTTAAACATGACGGTCCAAGGATCAGTTTCGTCATGTTCTGGTGTGGCGCATAAATAAAATAAAGCCGGTCATTGTTGTCAATCTTCATCAAATGCTGTCAAAGAGATTGTTCTTGTCTTTTTTTAAATAAAGAAATAAAAAGAAAAATTACATTTGATTTAGTAAATAACATTTCATAAATACGTCGTCTTTTCACTAACAATTTAGTTATTCTGATAAAATTTTAATGTAAATTATACTCGTATTACAGCTATGTTAAAGTTTTACATTATATTAAATTTTATTTTAATCCTCTTTGATAAAGATGAGTTTTGATATTTAAAAATTGCACATACGAATATATAAGAAATATTAAGATTTCGTTCGACATAAATTTGGAATTGGCTACTTAAATATCAGTTAGATTTGAAATTTAATTGAATTTAGATGTGATTAATGACAGCAGTATAAGCGTTTACAGTTCTCCAATCATCAGTGTCAGATGAGAATACAGAATTTGTTGCCACACATGATCATCAACTGACGAATAATATTAACCAGTTATAACTATTCCTTTGCTCCTGACATTATAAACCGATCTCTCTGAAACTACAATGAGATTACAATTTCAGTTGTGTTACAAAAATCTGTGCAGGCCATTGAAGAAATCGTGTTTCAAAAAATTTAAATTGTGCTTTCAATTGTCAAATATACATACCTATATGGAATACGTTGTACAAAATTGTTCGTGTGGCAACACTGGCGATATTACGGACAGGTGTTCGGTGCTCTCGTTCAGAGCGCTCGTAAAAACAACTGCACATTAATTTTTTATAGTGCTCGGCAGCAAAACTATTGTCACCGACACATGTTTGTTTTGAGGTGCGTCGTAAATATCCTTTAATATTTTAGTTGCCAATCGAGAGCACGCTGTACTTGATTTGCGAAAAATTTTACTACATACACCGTTTTCGGTGTACGAGCAACGACAATGAAATCATTTGCTTGATGTCAAAACTTGATCAAAGCATGTCAAAATGTACATGACACGTCGATCATTCTATATTTTAAACAACACTAAGGTAAATACATATGTAACGGCGTCTGTTGCAACCAAAACTTCACCTGCAATGAACTTTTTAACTGTACCCGTGCGAAAATACGAGATTAATATCGTATTTTTACAACCTCTAAGCGCGCTTATTAATCCATGTCGGAACGATTATGTCCGAATTAATTAAGTTTATCGTTTACGCGTGACATTTAATAGGCAATTACTGTTCTAAAATGTAACCGTGTAATGTTCGCGTCGGTCCGTTAGGCCACGTCCTATTACCTAACCAAACAGTTTGGTGGGGTCTGATAAGTAAGTTGCCAGCATACGCGAAGTCCTTCCGCAATCAACTGTGGATGACCACAACAAGGGTTTGAATTGTTTGCGAGGCAATAATTGTAACTTCACATTCTAATCCCCTTCACATATTGACATATCTAACATATTGTCAGTAGTGCGAACATCGGCGTAGACATATTAAAATATACAGTATTATGTATCCAATATCATGCATCCGATCATACGCCATATTCGGTGAGATGCGTAAATTTTTCTAGAAGATCGGGCTTCTTATTTTAACGATTTTATTTTAAGAATTTCAACATTATAGCGAAGCGCGAAACGCACAGAAGGAATTCACCTATTTTATTTGTTCCGAATAACATTAAAAACAAACACGTCCGTATGAATATAAATCAGATGCTTTAATGCTCTTAAACACTTAAAGGTATTCGTGTGTCCTACGTGTTTGTGTGTTAGTGCTACGGTTCCAGTTGCAAAGATTTGGACCGAGTTGAACTTTTACTTAAGAGAGTGTTTAAACAGTGTTGTTACCATCACAATGGTACGTGTTAGTTCACGAGACATCTGCACCTAAATGTTACAAACAGCAAAGTCTCACACGAACTTGGAATAAATAAGATAGAAAATCGCCTGAATTTCGTCATTACGTGGTGTGACAATTGTATCTGAGTATACTCGAAGTGCTGATTGGGGGGCCTTTAAGTCTACTCGCTATTTACGAGTTAAGACAATTTTGTCCAATGCGAAAACTATCAGATCAGACCGTGTGTTATTTATTTCGCTACAGTATGTTGGGTTTGTGAAGTTGATTGTAAAATAAACTGTTTTTTCTACAAGTGACTTTGTATAAACAAGAATCGAATTCTATTTATTTATGATTTCCTCTATAATAATGGTGTACATATTTATTATGATTATAAATATTTGAAAAATTACTCAGCAGTTTTCTATACTGTTTCGTGTTTTATGTCTTATACACATATTAAATATTCAAATTCAGATTAATACGCGTCTGTCGATTTACGTTAAGAAACGTATCTATGACTTCAAATGAGACATTATGTGGCATTATACGTAAAAGGGGCGTTCAGTTATGTAATTTATAACGCGTTGCTCCGCCACAAACGGAAACAATAGCGGCCGTTAAATGGTGTTAGTAAAATCAATATATTGGATGTTTCGGACTTATTTTATCGTGGTTTTTTATCAACTCGTCAGTGACAAGCTCCAAGTACTGGCGCGATAACACGCTACTGATTACAGATAACGACGAACCATCACCTTCACTACGAAAACGACCTGAACGTTTAATGTATCTTAATAACCCAGTACATGTCACTGCCTATAATTTACAGGACAGAAAAATGCTTTTAGAATAATTATTAGAGATATATATTAATAAAATATATTCATATTTACGTGAAGATATTGAATGTAATTATTGACTTGACATTGCGTATATACTGTTAGACTTGGAATACTGCAATGCGATCATAGCCTATAAACTGCAGACATACCTGCAGTTATTGTGTCTCTACAGGCGATCCTGGGACCGACGATTCTACCTCCATAGATTTTTAAACATTAAAAATGTACTGAAACCAATTTGGGTAGCGTCAATTTCTGCTGCCGATGAAGACTTCCTTAATACACAACAATAATACTATAAATAAAAATATAATATAGGTCCAATTGTAATGCTTTTAAAGCTATTCAATTTTATTGGGATTACAAACGAGTTAGTACCTCTAAAAAGAGAGTAAAACTCCATCTTGAAGCACTAACCCCAGAGTAATGTACATATTGTTACAATGTTGCAAACACAAAATATTAATACGAATTTTACTGTTAAGACTTTCTTATTACGTATCTCAGTAGTGAATTTCCAATACTGTACTGGCAAACGGGGTGTTCCACCTCCAAGAAATGCAAAGCCTAGAGCCTTGCAAGTTCTCGCCCTATAATCCTGTTTGATATTAGATAATATAAACTTTCATGGGATTCAGTAGCCATACCTTCTAGAGGACTCGTTAGCTTTTCGCTCATTCCACAAGACAGCCATAAATTCACAGTAAAAATAATTTTCCATTAATAAAAATCTTTCTTTAAATATTTCCTACTCAGTATAAATTTAAAATTTCTAAACATTTAATAAAATTTCGCAGTAAAAGAAATACAAACAAAAGACTATTTAAAAGGTTTACATTGATGGCTGTAATCGACACCTGCGACAATTAATGCTTGTATGCCAACGCTTTCATTACTCGTATTTGTATGCGTATTCCAGTGCTGAAATAAAAACCGTACCAATAAAAAATGAATTTAAAATTGTGACTTAATTGAAATAACATATAGGGATAGATAACATTATATTACATGGCGTGGGATACAAGAATGTGTCAAGATAGAAAGATAAATTATAACATAATTAAAGATTTTTATTGTAATTAAAACTTGTATTATATTTATAATAATGACACTAAAAACGTTACACATTAAACTGCAATATTTATATTAAAAGTGGTAATAATTAAGCATTTGTCACTATATGTGATGTTGTATGCTATAGAAATATGATACAGATAAAAAACAATCGATCATTTTTTATTGGCACCAGCTATGCATTTCGTTACTACGCCAACATAGGTTTCCAATTATTTTAAACGGATGCCCATTCGGTCACAGCTGATAGCCCATCTATCGGGTTTTTGAACGATTGACATCCATCGGATACAGTTATTTTAGTTCGCGTAAATCAATAGCTATTTCTCGGCATATTTTTATTATGTTTTATTAATTCTAGACAGTACAACATACCACCAAAGAGTTTTGCTTTACATAGAGATTAAATATGGAAATATCCTTAATTACTTTTGCACATTTGTAAACAGGAAATTAATTGCCACTTAACCTCACCATTTCGCACACCTCCCTATATATCTCCACACCAACATTATAAATACAAACAATCGTTACATAGTGTTGAAATTTCGTAATGAAAACGCTAAGCACTCGTAGCCAGCAACACTATTGGGTGATTGGCAATAAATCGCCACTTAAACTTAACACACCAACTTGGCGGATAAAAACTTAGTTTGTTCAGTCGACACCGTTCCGATTACGGACGCGCAAACTTCCTCTATTACCCCTACTTATGTGTACAAATTTAGGCGCCCCCTATTTAAACAACGTTGCCAAATACCTACGTGTGTAATTTACGTCGAGCGTGGTTTACACCCGAACATATGGGAACGTCGGATTTGGACGAGTACAAACGAAATAAATCTCGGACGGGAGCAGAGCGATTTATAAGCAACTGGTGATTTGCTTACGAATTCTACCGGGAGTAGCTCGTTTGCCAGCCAGATAGACGGACTCAGCCGTTTTAGGTTTCACTCCCAGAATCGCTTGGCATTTCTCCACCGACAACTAAACTGA